>JAMQGT020004822.1:0-49832 GCA_024447675.2 Pterophyllum scalare | reverse complement strand
TTATCTAGTACCTTTAAAAAACTCTCAGTTGCGTATTGCTGCTGACTTTTAGTAACAATGCCTTTTTTTTCCAGACCAGAAGCTCTCTGAACATGTTCCCACATTAACAATGCAAGACAATCATCTACAATATATTGCGATTTTCTTCTCATTGAGGGGAAAAAATGTCTCTTAAAAGGCCAAAAGAGGCAGCTATGCTCTGTATATATTTACTTCATTGTGGTTCCCATCTGTGTGGGTCATTATTGTTGCAAAGCTTTTCTGTCTGTTGAATTTATTACCTCTCTATTAGGTTCCTCCTTCTGCCCGCCGCCATCTCTTTGCAAGTGTCTTCTTCTGGCTAACTTTACCCTCACTCAGTCGCTCTGGTTATTCAAATTGGCAGCAGAATCTGTTGATAACAATGATAGTTATCAATAAATGTATTTCACTGCTGTGCCCGAGTTACTTCATGGCAGACAGAGGAGCCTGTATAAAGTCATGAATCACAAAAACTACCAAACAGTTTGAGATCATCTGTCCCTGAAGATGTTCCACTGTGAACTGAAATGACGTCCAACACAGCATAACAGAATGCCAAGGATTTCTAGCTGTGCCCTCTAAATAATTGCCTTTTCTGTCCTTTCTTTTCTTTTGTCTCCTTACATCGATCCATGATTTTGATAGATGTGCGTCTATGGTCCTGCCAGCATTTCCAGTGCCTCTGGAAAAGCAACACACAAATTCAAGTTCGCATCGCACACTCTCACATAGGCACGCTGTTAAATTCTGGCTGGCATTTGTGGTTGGCATCGGTCGATTCTGGTAGTGCAGCAACATGCAGCCACGCAGCAGTAGGACACAATGTGAGGCAGCATAATGGAGCCGGGCAGGACACAATGTTTCCTCCCCCTCCACGCGGAGTCGAAGCAATTAATATGACAACTCTGACAGATGGTTGTGTCAGAGCGAGTGATTGACTAAACCAGGTTAGCCATCCTGTCCCTTGGGTGGTGTTCAGACATGGGCGGAAAATAAACAGAGTACCTGATTTGGAAGCGACTGCAATCGCTGTAAGGCAGTTTTTCTTGTAACCTTATAAGCGTGTGGGTAATGTGCTCTGAATCCCATCAAAATGCAGCAGCAGATGATGATGCTGCTTATCCAATATGTCCTGTTCATACAAAACTCATCCTTAAATCTTTAAAGCATAACCATTGTTCTGCCTGTGTTGGTGGGTGGAGGGCTGTTGTCTTTCTCCACCTGTTCTCTCACCTGTTAAAATCCCTTGTGCTTCCCGTATATCTCACTGGCATCTGGCACCTGGCGCGCAAACACACACACACACCCTAGAAGAGGTGTCCTAGTCCCTTTCATCCTGTAAACGCAGGCATAAATCCACGGGTTGGGACACACCAGTCTTGCATTGGAGGCCAGCGCTGGCCTTGTTGTCAGCAGGGTCTCTGGGTATTAGCCTGTTAATCCTTCACAGAGAAACGGTGGAAAGGAAGGCTGATAAATTCATGTTGGGAACTAGTTCAGCCTGAAGATGGAACTGCTCATCCACTATCACTGATGTTTTTTTTGTTTTTTTTAATGTTTTCAGGCATGTTTACCTGGCCCTGGCTGATATTCAGGAGGAGAAATTGAATTCTTATTCTTTCCTTTTTAAATTCTATTTTCTTTTGCTTTTTGAAGCTTTTTGGCTGTAAATATGAGTTCAGTAGTTGAGCTTTATGTGGTGCTTTTGTAGTTTACTTTAAATTCAGCTGGTGCCAGTTAATAACCGTTTTTGTCCAGGTTTTTCCTTTTCTTTACAGATGTGAATTTAAATTTGAGTGGTTCATTTCTTTCTTTCTTTTTTAAGTGAAAACGTGCCCAAAAATGCAAATTATTCTAAGCCCATCATATAATTCCTTGTTTTTTCAACCTGTGTGCCTTTCAAAAGCACAGCTATGTAGCTTTGACCCCTTTACAAAGGCTTCATGGAATCAAAGATGTAAGACAAACCAGCAGTGGGCGGGTTAGAGGTATAATAGTTGTTTATAGACATTATGAGGAGGGGGTTAAAGGTGAGTCCCCAAGGTGGGAATGGTCAGATGGCCTATTAGAGGTGTTCTTAGGGTATAGGAGGGTAAACTCCTGGCTCTTGCGTCATAGTCCCAAATCATCCATGTGGCACCTAAGTTCAGGGCTCTGGATCTCTTTTTGAGGGGTGGGGTGTATTTAAAGACTACAAGGAGAGCATTTGGGGGGGGGCTGGTGGTGACACCTGTTGTGTTTTGTAACTCTTCCCCCTCCACTTCGGTCCTGTCACTTTATCGACTCTAAAAAACTCGGTGGAGGAACTCGATGCAGTTGATGTTTACTGAGACCCCCGATGCAAGAAAGTGATGTCAGACGTGAAGTCAGATACACACATCAAGTTGCTGCAAATGAAAGGTTGGGGGTTTTATTGACTGAAAACATAGTTTCTTATTTTAAGTTTTCCCATTAAGAGGTTGAAAAGAAAAGAGTGTGTTTCTAATTCTCAACAACACCTGCTTTTGTGTGGATTTGGGTTTGCAAGCATCAGTCCCCACACGCACGGAAATCATTCCCATTTTCCGAAGTTCTGGTTTTCTTTCTCTTTGTTTTTTCTTTATCGACACTTGTTTGAGATGACGAGCCTTGACGGGAGTGTTGTTTGTCCACTCAGAACTCATATGGCTCAACCGCGGCTGTTCGAGTCTGTCACAAGTGCTGTGATTGAGGACTTACATAAGTGCTGTCAGTGTTTTCAGCACAGTTTTATGATCAAATCCTGGAAATGTCATCATGTCAGCAGCTCTCAAAAGCATTTTACTAATGTGAACAGTTGCACTGATGCAAGTTTTTTTTTGATGCGTTTGAGATTTTACTGGCGTGAGGAGCAGAGTCCAAGAGGAGAGCTCAGCAGTGCACTGACGCAGGAACACAGCCTGTTACATTTCCTGCACTTGCAGTCAGTGTAGTTCAATTACAGAAGCTTGTTCAATGGGAAGCAAACAGCACAGAATATCTGACCTAATATTATTGTATAATTTTCCTCTTTATAATACAAATTAACCCTTTTCCTGGACACTCTGTGTTAGCTATTTTAGGTAGGAATAATGTCTTGCTAAGATGCATCTGCATTGCTTTTTGTGTGCACAATGCTTATTTTACTATCCGTAAAAGTCAATTAAACCATGCAGAATGAGAATAATATAAGCAATCCAGTGGTCCTGTGATGAGACACATTATTGTTGCTTAAAAATGCAGGAGCAGTTCCGGGGACATGTGAACCAGCTGTGTCTGTGTGTTTTTAATAACTGCTGACCTGTGGTTTGTTGGCACTGGAAGCTGCATTTTTTGTTACAGAAGTGGAAAGGCTGCATGTGCTCTTCTCTGTGCAAACAGTCATTACTGTCAGGCAGGTGGATTCAAAATCGATGCGACTATAATTAGATTTGTGGCTTTAGGTAGTTTCTCAGAGCTATAAATTACATAATGTAGGTTTGGGAGATTAGTGTCCATAGTATGTGTTGAATCAGCATTTTTTTTAAATCCTCACAGCAGTCTTTTCTCTTTTTTTTTTCAGTGTATTAATACCATCTACCTTTTGAATGCAGTTTCAGTGTGAATTTGATGGTAGCCCTGCATCACAAACGTAAACAAAAGAGCGCATGTTTCCTTGCATGCGTGTTGTTGTGTCGGCTGTGAGCGGATGTGAGTGAGCTGTGACCGGTTTGTGTGTGAGAAACATATGACTGCCGAACAGCATGTGACAAAGGTAGCTGTAGTGGACAGGTGTGAGTGGGGTCCACAATGTCAACCCTGCAGGCAGACTATTTTTATAGTGGCAGTGACATACAAACCTGGGTTAAATGAAGGCTGGGCACATGCAGGTATACTGACTTGTACAGATTTTCTTTTTTGACGTTTAGTTCTGTTAACTGCATTTACTATAACAATATAGATGCACACAACTTATTGTTATATACAGCATACTGACACAAATCCTCTGGGGGGAGGGGGGGGGGTCTTGTCAGGAAGAGCCTCCAACATAAAAAATCTGCCAAATCAAACGTGTGGAGCGACCCGCTGTAGTGAGCAGATGTGAATAAGGGAGCAGCTGAAAGTAGCTCATCTTTACTGCAGCACTTGCACAAATCTGGTAATGCTTAGTGTACTTTTCACAAAAAAAGCACTTTTGGGATTTTATGAAAAGTTTATATTTAATTTATCCTTTTTTTGAGGATTTCCTTGATAGTTTCCGAGTCTGAAGCTTGGGCGTGTGTGAACTACCTAAATTCATCTTCTGACATGTGACAGTCCTTAATGGGAGGTTAAGGCTGCCTGCAGCTTTTACATCTCTGTGTAAGGCTGCAGAGCGATGCATACTCTTTTTAAAGGGACTGGTTTTGCCTTTAAAAACCATTAATAGCAGCACATCAGGGTATTCAGATGTGACTTCATATGAAACCAGTTCTGATTTGTTGTGTTATCGTGCTTCATACAGGGTCGACTGCATGTGAAGCATGTGATTTCACAGTCAGACCCACACTTCCTCATCACATTTTTTTTTTTTTTGGCAACCAAGGTGGAGACGGCAGAAATGCTCACCTTGAGGCCTCAAAATGAGACTTCAGAAACCAGTGGGTGACACTGTGGTAACTGCAGCCATCTTTTATGCTGTCTGCGGCTAAAATAAAGTCACTATTGACTTTTGGCTTCAGGACTTTCACCTGGGAGATGACTCAAACCCCACTCTCCCTGGTGAAGTCCTACTTAATCCAGTTCAACTCAGTGTCTTAGCTCCCTCTCTCGTTTTACTGCTCCTCACTCACCCGATCTGATCTGGGATGACCTGTGATTGGCTCCGGTCACAAGCTCAAAGCCTAAAAATCCAGCCCAGAGAGTCAGCTTCAACTCCAGTATATTAAAAGGATATATATTTTTAACAAGCGTGCTGTTTTTCCCAGTTTTAAGGTGTTTTCTACGCTATGGGAAACCCTGACTTTGTAGAAACTGGGATCAAAATGGCTTCAGTTATGAACCACAAGACAAAACAAAACCACACAGCAGAGGGGAAAATGCCAGAGAATGAAAAAGAATACCTTAGTGTGCATCCTGACCATTACTCTTTATTTAAACTAACTCAAATTGAAAGAATTAGGTTATGGGCATAGAGATGAGCGCAGCAGCAAAAGTATCCTGTCGTGGTTCATCGCAGCCACGCTGTGTGATGCTCGGAAAAGCAGCACCTACAAACAATAGCAGACTTCACAAAACGGTTTACAACAGATTCAACTGTTTTTCTACCACATGTGCTGCCAATTTTTCTAAAGCCCCGCTTATTGTTTCTAATTCTGCACTGGATCACAGACCTCATAATTTCCCTTTTTTACAGTCAGCAGATTAAAACGCACCAAATCTTAAGACGCGTAAAGCCACGCAGAGATTATCTGTGCTGGCAGTGTTTCCTGTAAGCCACAATGCTGTGCGCATTTTTATTCCAGGCAAACATATTTCTGTAATTAGATCAGCTTGGTCTGATCAACGGCACTAATTAGTGAAATCAGATACTGTAGACTTTTGTAATTAGATCTGCACACTCTTTGGAAAAAGGCCTGTAAACAGTGAGGCAGTAGTGCAAAGAGGTGAGGTGTAATTTAAGCTTGTCCTGAGGGTTTATGTAATTATGCCTCTTGTTAGCAGAAGTGTGATGTTTATATTTATTTACTTATTTATCTTTTCTTAGGACATATGAGGCAGAGAGATGAAGCTCTGACAGTGTAAAGAGAGCCTTGATACATGTGAAGCAGCACTCACTCTGCACTAATTATCAAGTCAGAGTAAACAGCTCTGTGTTTGTGTGTGTGTGTGATGGTCAGCTGTGGAAGGCCATTTTGTGCGTACACAGGGTGCTGAGATTTATGTAAACTCAATATAATCCCAGTTTATGGCTCCCATGTCAAGTCGCACCCACTTTATGATGAAAGATTTCTTTTAAATGTAACCTCATTAAAAGAAGCATTACTAAAAGCATCTCATAATGTTTGATTTATTGATGTCCAGGTCATCGTTCATTTTCAATGGGTTTTTTTGTGTGTGCGCGCGTGTGTGTGTGTGCGCGTGTGTGTGTGTGTGTGTGTGCGTGTGTGTAATTACTAATCTACATTTTTCATAATAACAAAAAAGGTCCACACCTTGTAGAAAGATTTTTAAGATATTAACAAAGTCTACATGGAAAAAAAAACATTTTGAAGCTTTTGGATTTGTCATATTGATCTTCAAATTACCATCAATCACTCATCTTAACATTTTATTTTTTTAAATAGATTTAAAGTCTCCATCCATCTTTTTTCTTTGTTTTTTTTTTACTTTAACATGACCAAGTGCGACCATGAAAGAGAAGGTCTCGATTCACAGGTCGATCTACAGTCCTACTCTCACCAACGACCATGAGCGCGAGGGTATCAACCGAAAGAATGCGGATACAAGTGGTGGAAACAAGTGTCGTCCAAAGAGTGGCAGGGATCAGCCATTCAGGAGAGGCTCAGAGTAGACTCGCTTCTCCTCCACCCTGAAAGGAACCAGTTAAGGTGGTTCAGGCATCTGACAAGGACGTCTCCTGGATGCCTTCTAGGTGAGGAAGGAGACCCTGGGACGAGACCCAGGACACTCCAGAGAGATACATCTCTTGGCTGGCTTGGGAATACCTTTGTGTCCTCCTGGAAGATCCAGCAGAAAATGGGTGGATGGATGGATGGATGGATGCATGGATGGATGGATGGCTGGCTACATGTAGCTGACATTCTCTTGATGGTGCAGATTCACTCCTCTGTCCTTTCACTGAGAGAGAACTGGGGTGCTGTCGTCTGCTGGGGCTGCAGCTCCAGTTAGCGGCAGCTATCTGCTAACATCTTAGTCGCAGCAGTTAACTGGCATTGTGCATTCAGGCAGTATGAATGTTTACTTTAATCACCTAGTATTTCTGCTGCCAGCTGGCGAGGGCAACAACCTTTAAACATGTAGTCGACACTAGTCGTGCCTATCCCTCCAATAAAGTAGCGCGTCTGTGTCTTCTGCTAGGATGTGTTCTTTTCAGCAGTGGGGCCTGTTGTGAAATGGGGAATGCAGATAATCGAACATGTCAGTTCATAAAATGCACGATGTTCTTGGTTTCAGCTCTGAGGCTGGCACGCTCTGAGCTGCAGGCAGTGCTGCGGTTGCGTCAGCACTTTGATGGACAGCCGGGCTAGCTGACATTATTAAGAGCTCTGAGCCCGTTCAGATGGGAAGAAGAGGGTGTGGGAGCATGTGTGTATGTGTGCATCGGATGCTTTTTTTTTTTTGCTTTTTTGGGGGGTGGGGCTGCAGCCCTGGTTCCCCTGGGGGGATGTAATAATGACAGGCTAAACTGTGACCTCACTTTACAAGAAGGACCTGTAAAAAGGCCCTGAGCCAGGATGGACCAACAGGTGCAGACAGAAGAGAAGGAGGGTGGGGGGGGGGTGCTGGGATGGAGGGTGACTTCATGCCGGTGGACTTTGTACACACCACAGGCATTACAGCAGACTCTTGGTGGGGGTGGGGGGGAGAACAATGAAGCATTACAGTACAGAGGAATAAAGGTATCAGCAGCTTTAGTTTCATATGTGTGGCAGTTAATTGTTTCTTATCCAAGGCTCCTTATATAAGCGTTTTGGATTTAATGAATCGGTGATTATGTTTGTGTCTCCAGGTTAAGTGAATCCTTAATTTCACTTAGCGCCACTTCAGCTTCTAACAGCTCTCCTTTGATGTAGGCGAAGCATCACCCCTCTCATCTTTCCCACACTTTCTCAAGTTATTATTTTATATCTCATCATATTCCTAAATCCATTCCTTCCTCCCCAGCTCCTCCTCCTCCTCCGCCTCTCTGTCTTGGACTCTTACAGTTCACCTCAGGAATCCTGCCTTCTCAGCTGTCCACTGGTGTCCCATGGCATTCCAATTTAGCCTCCGCCACCTCCCTTTACTTCTTGCTCGTCCCCTCCCCTTCACACGCCTTTCCCCACCTCCCACCTCCCTGTAACTCTCTGCCTCCTCCTCCATTCTCCTTCACACACCTCCTTGTCCCCTCTCCAGTTTGGCCTAGTGTTCTGTGTGTGTGTGCTGGATTAGCAGTCTGTCTAAATTTGGTCATGCATGGGAAAGGAGATGAGCACCTGCTGGTTGGACAGGCGGCCCCTTCTCCCCTCCAGACCTTTACATCAAATTACACCAGGGCTTGGGCATTCCTGTCACTCCTCTCCCCTCCTCCACTTTGTTGCTTCTTTGTGTCCGAGTCTCCTTTTCTTTGACCTTCCATCTCAAATTCAGATTATATCAAATTTTGATTTACGGGTGTGAAAATGTAGTTTTCAAATGTCCAAATCTGGCAAAACACAGCTGTTTGACTGCAAAAAGTACTTGCACTACAGTATAAAAATGCTTTAAAAAGTAAAAGTCCTGCGTTCTGGAGTGTGATTACAAATTAGGCTTGATCACACAAAATCACGTGATCATACAAAATTCTGCAAAATACAAACAGCTGCCCAGCAAACCCCAACGCACTGTAATGGGAACCATTTTAAAAAGCAGTCAGACTTTCTTCTAATTTTTTAAAGCGGTCTTGAGCAACAGTTCTCCAGGTTTTCTGAAGCTCTTTCAAAGTTTTTCTTTCATTGGCTGCTTTATCGCTTGTTTTCAGTCCACTCCTTTTATCTGACCATTTTCAGAGGAATGTGTTTTGTTAGTTAAGCTGCTTAACGCTGACCCACGAATCATTCAAGCATTAAAAAGTCACTTGATTCAAGAGATGAACCAGTGTTGTGTCTACAAATAACAGACAACTTAGAAAAGAACCTATTTTAAAATGTATCTTTAGGTTTTCAGATTGCACCAAAAACACATCATTTGTTCCCGTTTCTCTAGTCGAATCTATGAAAAATGCCAAAGATAACACAATCTGTGTGTTTTTGCACCAACAAGGTGATTCCCAAAGAGTCATCAGGTGATGACTTATAGCTTAGCATATCTCAGCATGGTGTACAGTGTGTCCTTTAAATATGCTGAGGAAAGTGGACAAGTGGAGGACAAAAGAAGAAGTGTGAGGCCTAAAAACAATCTACTGCAGATGAGTAGTATCTGAAAGTCAGACCATGTCACGTCTCGCTCTTCAGTTGATTCATCTACTGTTCACTGAAGCCTCATTAGAACTGGACTGAAAATCAGTGGCAACAGGTCTGATGGAGCGGTGAATCCAAATTTTAAGGTTTTGGTTCAAATTATTGTCGGTATGTACAGAGGAGGTCAGGAGAGGTACAACAGTGAGGGTCTACTGCCATCTGTAAAACACACTGCAGGCTGTGTCACAGTTCAGGGCATTTCAGCTAGTGGTGCTGAAGATCTTGTCTAAATTGACAGAATTATGAATTCAGAAAAGTAGCGTAAGATTTCCACCATGACATACCATCTGGAAAGCATCTAACTGGCGAGCGGCTTCATCTTTTAGCGTGACAATGATCCCAAACACTCTGCCAATGCAGTAAAAGCACACAGTGGAACTATTCCTGAAGACTACTTAAAGAAATGACAAGTAAGCTGCCTCAGAGAGTTCAGACTGTGCTGAAGAATAAAGGTGGTCACGCCCAATACTGACTTTCAAGCTCTTTAGATAAGTCTAAACTCTGTTTTTGCCTTATACACTAAATATAAAGAAATGAGGGGTGGCTCAAGACTTTTGCACATTACTGTATAAACTGTATTTTAAGTGGGGGCACCAAAATAAATAAATAAATAAAAGAACACAAGGTTGCTTACATTACATCTGTTTAATTATATGAATGGAAATTCAGCCAATCACAAGTCTTCTCCAGGAAGGAGAGAAAATCGGCCTGAGTGAGCCAGCCCTGAAAACTCTTTATGTAATGGTTTATCTATAAAATGCCTTAAAAACGATGAATATATTCAGTTATCATTTACATAACATGGTGGGGGGGGGGCAGAAAATCATTAGAGCTGTGAAACGGGAACAAGGAAATGTGCAGCATCTTTGCCTGAAGAATTGCTTCAATTAGTCATCAGGTTAATTCATTTTTCACTCCATCAACTAATTAGATAATCATTTCAGCTCTGAAGCGCATGCAGAGATGAGGTGTCTGTATTTTCTCCCTCATTCTAATTTGCTACTTTTTCTCCACTCGGACACTGGCGTGGTTTCTCTCCTTTTTTTTTCTGTCAAATAAGCTTCTTTCCTCAGCTCCTCTCGCTGTCTCCCTGGCACTTTCCTACTTTGCTTCTCTGTCCACCCTTGCAGATGCAGACGTGAAGCCCGGAAACGCATATAGGCATGAACACCCACTTACTTTAAAGGACATATACATTTTTATTCCGAGATTATTTAATATGCTCTGCTGTATTGGAAATTTTATGCTTTTACCTAGTGAGCACAAACCCTGTTTCATTGCTAATTTATACATCTCTCTCTCTCCCCGTCTCTCCTCACTCCACCCACACTATCATCTGTAGTTTGGTTATTCAGCTCATGTACTTATTCTGCTTCTACACCCCCGCATCCTCTAAACCCTGGCAAAGTTTTGGCTCTACAGCAGAAGCCCTAACGCACGCTCACGCTCCTGAGTCTGAACACACATCTTGTTTTCAGATTTAAGCTAAACAGCATGAAAAGCCTCTCAGAAATGCTTTTCAGCAGCTGATTGATTGATTGAATGGCCTGATGGAACCCACTGAATTGTCCCCTCTGCATGCACGTCTGACGCCATTAGGCAGTTTTCCAGACAGACTGAAAGCAAGCACTCAGCGCTTAAGAGCCATTTCTGTCTATTACACACGTCACCATCACTGAATGAGCAGTTTGGTTTCCAAAACGGGAGATTTGTAGCTGTTGAAAGATGCAACACCAACTAAAACGTGTGATGATTTTTTTTATTATTATTATTTTTTTATAGCAGGTACCTTGATGGATTAGACTCACAACACTAGCAGGCTCATTTTACTATACTGGGATTTCCAGCTGCTTAGGAAATGGGCAGTACTGATACTTTTGCATGTAATTTGTATGTTAAAGTTCAGCCGGTTACATGTATTTACAGTGAAGATCTTTCATACTCCTGTGAATTCATCTGGGAAGTTTCACAGCTTCAGAGCACACTTTAAAATAACCTGAGACCAAGCAGCCTGTCAAACTCACATAAATGTCAGAGTGGGGATGCTCCCGCTCTCCGTCAGCAGGCGCAGTCACAGCAAGGTCACGATTCGAAGAGGACAGCGCGGGCCTCGCTAAGCATTTTGTGACCCTGGTCTCAAAGCGATATGTGCGTTTGTGTACATGCATGCATGTTTGGTGAAGGATGTTTTTCTGGCTCTGTGTGTGTGCAGCAGGTAAAGTCTGTGAACATATATGCGGTGGAGGTGGAAATGTGACCTGTGAGCCTGCATTTCCTCTCTCCTTTAGACCTTCACAGCTTGGTGTAACTCCCACTTGAGGAAGGCCGGGACACAGATTGAGAACATTGAAGAGGATTTCAGAAATGGCCTCAAACTCATGCTGCTGCTCGAGGTCATATCAGGTGGATGTCATCACAGACACGCACATGCATGTGTACACATTTGAAAACAGAATCATACTGAGTCGTATTTGGATTTGGAAAGTCTTTGTTGTAGTAAAAATAACAGGTTTTGGTAACACTTTTTTTTTGGTCTTTTTTTTTGTAGACAAGAGACTGATGTTGATGTCGATGTCTCTTTATTTCCCCGCACTGTACCTTTATACAGTTTGTTTCATCTACAAAATCCAGCATTTATCCATCACTTTATTTATAAAAATGTTATACTTGTTTCAATGATGAGAAAGATGGGGTGACACAGCGAAAAAAAAAATCTGTTTTAAAACAGTTAGTTGCAAATAAAACAGCTAATTGGAAGAGATGGTGACTGTACATCAAAGATGGACTCAGTATGTTTAAAAAACTTGCATTCTTTCTTATAGCCAGCAGGGGGAGACTCAGTCTGATTGTATAGAAATCTATGAGAAAATGACACTTTTTTTTTTTAAATGAGTTTTTGGTTCCAGAGCTGTAGTTTCAATGTCAATCATCTGACTTGTGCTCCCTTTTAAAATAAAATATGATAAAGTATGTTTTATGGTGGGGCTACCTTGTGATCAACCAGTCGTTAGCATACAGGTGTTCAGCATGTCTATCAGATCTGCTCCTCTACAGTGACGTCTGGTTTAAAGACAAAGAAACTAAGATGGAGATGATCAAAATGGTCAGCTAGAATATAAAAACTGTAGACCACAAACGGTGGCTTCTGCTTTCCAGCACAAGTATGACCTTGGAGCTTTTATGAATAGCTAGGAATATTCTTATGATTTATAAATTTGTTGTTTGGTGTTAATAAACTGACAATCTAGTCAAAATGTTCACAAGTTATCGTCTTCAGACCTTATGTTTGATTAGAAGTCCAAAAAATCCCATGAAGTCTCACATCTGTACAGCAGAAGCAGGGCTGTTCTTGGTGAGATCATATTTTTCCTTGATGCTCAACTTAAACAATACCTGGTGATCTGATCCATCTTTTTCTTGTCCTTTCAGGCGAGAGGCTGCCCAAACCCGACAAAGGCAAGATGCGTTTCCACAAGATCGCCAACGTTAACAAAGCTTTGGACTTCATCTGTAGCAAGGGGGTCAAGCTGGTGTCTATCGGTGCTGAGGGTGAGACAAACTACCCCATCTCTATGTTGCCTGCTACCCACTGTGCTATCCCCCTTTAAAAAAAAAATGATATCACATATTGTAGTATTTTTGCACATCTTTAGCCTGCATTAGAGCTGACACTTTCATGGCATCAAGAAAGTAAACAGCGCATCCCCCAACTGGGACCAAACGTGATGAATTAACTACAAAAATACGTCAATTTAGCAGAAGCTTCAATACAAGTGAAGCTATTTTTAATCAGTTCATTTTTTTTCCTGTTGTTTCATTGACTTGACATAAGAGCGATGATAGATCCATGATAGAATAACATTAAATGCAGCGGTGACATTGATGCCATCATTTTAAACAGTTTGATTGTTTAGTAAGATTAAACAAAGCTAGAGGAAAAAAAAAAAATTAGTGCACTAAAGTAAAAAAGACTGGAGCTCATGCAGCAGAGAAATACATCTGCTCCGTAACTTCAGTTCTGAAGAAAGAAGGATACAGGCACACAGTCTGTGTTTTAACTGGCTAAATGAATCTGGATCTGCTGAGAGTAGTACTTTAAGTCACATCTGCGTGTGTTTGGTTTGGTTTTGCAGAAATCGTCGACGGTAACGTGAAGATGACTCTTGGTATGATCTGGACCATCATCCTGCGTTTCGCCATCCAGGACATCTCTGTGGAAGGTGCGTTGCCATAAAGCAACCCTGAAACTTATCAACCACAGGCTTAAATTGAAGCTGTAAAATGGTGTAATAAATAGTCCTGCTGATAATGCTGATAATAATAATGAGCCTTTATGAGAGTGTGCAGAAACCCACTGGAGCGGTCAGCGTGCCTGCTGCATGAGTACGACAAACAGGGACAGTTACTTTGTCGGTTTGGAGTGAAAAAGTTACAGTTACACATTTCTTACTATAATACACAAAATCTCTTTCTGTTTATTTGTTTGTTTGGCCGCCAACTCCTCCTACGCAATCAGGAGTCGAGCAACCAAACTTGGCACACAGGTACGTCTTAGGCCCCTGAAGCACCGAGCAGTGGGCTAAAATGACCTGTTTTTTTGCCTTTATGCACCTACAGCACCTTATGAAAGCAAACCAACAGCACGAGCAGGCCAAACAACACTGCAGCACGGACACGTACGAGTCAGTTAAATGTGTGAAGTGCATTTTGGGTCAGTAATTTCTTTATCTTCTTAGAAAATGAGGAAAACCGTAACGAGTCTCCTTTAAAGTAAGCTCTTGTACACACGTGTATCCTGTTATGGTTGTAGATGCTCATATTAAATGACTTTTTCAGATTTCTAAGCACTTCATTTTAGACAGTTTGCTCTACGCTCAGCTCTGTATGATGTCACCGAGAGCAGATATCCATAATATGGTCATCTCAGGCACAAACTTCTGCTTGCAAGGGAGAGGCAATCAAAGAGGAAGAGCTAAAATCTCCTGTTTCAGACGGAGTTTGGCTGCACCAAGTTGATACAAGTACAAGTTAATAAGGCAGTGTGGATGCAGTTTTAGATTAAAACTGTATCCGCACTGGAAATGAATATAATAGATCTGCTTTCATGCAGTGTGTGATTTGTTGCTTTAATGCAGGGTGTGTGCGAATTTTTTTTTTTTTTTTTTGCTTACTTGTTTGGTAATCCCTTCATCCCAGCCCCGAGCTGCATTTGCACCTCATGCCATTTTATTTAACCTTAATGCTGTCAGCAGGTCAACCCACAATAAATTCTTGTTTACAAAGACTCCGACCTTGTTCACTCTGTCCTTCCCCGTGCATCTGCCCACACACGCACACACAAACACACACGCTTACCTTCAAGTCATCTCCTTTAACTCTGCTTTTATTGCTCCTGCTCTTCAATCATCTTCTGCTGTCATACAGCTTGACTTTCTTTGCCATCGACCTCGCTCTAACCTCTCATAACTCCTCTTCCCTCCACTAGTGCAGGAAATTATCTTTAAGCCACCTGTCAGACAAGCCTGAGAAATATATTGAGTGCTGAAATCATACAGCATTTTTTTTAATGCCATATTTTGATTCTAAACATCTCTTTTTAGGGTTTCTTTCTGCAGTATCTTCCACCTTTGACAGCTGACTCTCCTTTTTCCTTCATCACTCTCATCCTGCGCCTCTTTTCTCTTGAGTATTTGAAATAACATACATCCATCTAAAATGACCTCCTCTTTCCTCTCAACTTTTCCAGAGACCTCTGCTAAGGAGGGTCTGCTGCTGTGGTGCCAGAGGAAGACTGCCCCCTACAGGAACGTCAATGTACAGAACTTCCACATTAGGTGGGTGAGCAATGCCGAACTGTGGCACCGACAGGGAACTGCAGTCATTCAGCTCGTTATTCTTTCTGATGTTGATTTCTTTTTCTGATTTCTTTTTCTGTTAATTTTGTCTCCCTCCGTGTCACCCACTCGCCATTTTGACACCTCTCAAATGTCATCTGCTTTTCTTCTTTCTTTTTCATGGTTCCCTTTAATCCACCTCTCTCTCCACCTCTCTTCACTTTTCTTGCCTCTCTGCCTGTTTCCTCACTCGTGCTCCACCACTTCTCACGGCTCAGTTGGAAGGATGGCCTGGCCCTGTGTGCCCTCATCCACAGACACAGACCCGACCTCATTGACTACTCCAAACTGAGAAAGGTGGCCTGTCCTTCCCTACTTTCCCCTCTATTTTCAACCTTTATACTCAATCATAATTAATATGTCTTCAGTAAACTTGCCGACCCTAAATACGGTCCAGATATTTGAACATATTTTAGAGGAGTATTAATAAATAACAGAGCTTCTTTCAGATTTGGATGTGATGCAGGAAAGAAACAGAATTGGAAACCGTTTGCTTGCCAGAACTCTGACACTGAAACATTTCTTAATGAGGTTTATTTCTCACACTGTGGATCAAAATACTCATCAAACCCGCTTCCTTGTGCGATCCTTAGCGTGCACGTGTGACACTAATTGTGTGTGCCTTCAGGACGACCCCATCGGCAACCTGAACACCGCCTTCGAAGTGGCTGAGAAGTACCTGGACATCCCTAAGATGCTTGACGCCGAAGGTGAGGCCGTGAAACGTCAGTCAAAGTGACAAAGCTGTGCAGGAACTCATTTCTTTCCTTATGCTGACACACACATACACACACACACACACACACACAGTGATGACCTCCACTGCAGATGGCAGATGGTTCTTTCTTACTTGGAAATTCAACCATCTGCAGTAAAACATGAATGCATTTAAATCACTTTAAAAGCATCCACTCCGGCACTGATGGTTCTGACCTTGGAAATATGACTACTTACTCGGCAAATGTCCTAAAATGAGTGAATAATGCAAGAATAAATCATAATGTTCTTTACTTTTCAAGGCCAAATTTTAATTGAGTATATATTTAATATCATTTTTATTTTTAAAAAAAAGAAAGCTTTTTGCAGCTTTTCAGAATAAAATGTTGCAAAAATTTATATTTTGCACCTTCAGATATTGTGAACACACCCAAACCTGATGAGAAGGCCATCATGACCTACGTGTCCTGCTTCTACCACGCCTTCGCCGGTGCTGAACAGGTGAGCCGCTGTTTTTATGTTTAGGGTGTTTACCTCCCAAAAGGACGAGCCGCAGCGGATGGATCTGCATGTCTGAGTTTTACTGTATCATTTTTCATGGATCGAGATGCTCACAGTGCAGACTGAGCCAGCAAGCGTTCCCTTTCTGAATTGATTAAATCAGATGACACGTGAATCGCTGTCATTGTGACATAACGGCAGCGCAGAGTAAATGTGAGAGCTGCGTGAATCTTTGTAATCAGCTGTTGCTACTCTCCCTCTCAGGCTGAGACAGCTGCCAACCGTATCTGCAAGGTGCTGGCCGTCAACCAGGAGAATGAGAAACTGATGGAGGAGTACGAGAAGCTGGCCAGCGAGGTGAGAAACCGCTGCAACCACAGAACTCCCACTCTCAG
The DNA here is from genome assembly GCA_024447675.2 of Pterophyllum scalare. Taxonomy (NCBI): domain Eukaryota; kingdom Metazoa; phylum Chordata; class Actinopteri; order Cichliformes; family Cichlidae; genus Pterophyllum; species Pterophyllum scalare. Next base: position 33,128 of record JAMQGT020004822.1, on the reverse strand, counting down.
TCTGTCCTGCACTTCCTCCTCTGCAGTGACACTTCTCTTCACTCTTTCTGCTCCTTCCACTAAATTCACTCACATCGTTGCATGAAAATTGATTTTTCACTGCTATAGAAGCCTAAAAAGGAAAGCTGACTATGCACGTTTATATTGTGCAGAAAATATGATGCAATCACAATAATTTGTAGTTCAGCACTTTAAAGTCTGCAATCCCAAAATCCTGACTGAAAAATGTCAAAGTAGCAGCTTTTGAAGAAATCCCAACTACTTCTGATGGATTTCAGTGATACGATTTCACTTCAATGAATGGTTGTTACATTTATTCCCAGATAAAAATGGTTTAAAGAGTCACAAATATATGAACTTAGACCTCAAATTTAATTTTACTTGTTGCCAGACAACCCAGGGTTGAATTTATAGTATATCAGGAAAAAGTGCACAAAAGGCTTTAGATTTATAGGTCGTTTGTTTGTTTGTTTTCCAGGCTCGGGTGTCAGGGTTAGTTGGCACGAGAGTTACGGATTAGCAGGGCAACCATTTAGAAAGCACAGTGGGATTAAGAAGGATTAACAGGAATTCAGCAGCCGACCGAGACGGACCATTTCTGAAAACCATGTCCTCATCTGATTTTACTTACAGTACTGTGCAGAAGTCTTGAGCCTTCCCTCATTTCTCTATATTTTGCTTCCAAAGAGCCAGACTTTATCATTTTTAAAGTTCTCCTTTGGACACTGGCTGCTTTTTCACTCATTTCAAGCTCGTTGCCTTTTATTTACTGTATTTCCATGTATGTCTGCACATCTTTCATTGCACCTATTTGCCATTTTCCTGACAATATATTAAGAAATGAGGGGTGACTCAAGGCTTTTGCACAGCACCATATTTTTTGCAGCGTAATCAATCAGTCAGATACGTGGGAGCAGCTGATATTTAAATCTGATATATAGATTCAGCTAGAATCGTGTTTCCTACGATACACAAACATGAACCAAAGTGAAGACATTGTTTCACTAAAGACAAAATACTCCTCTTAGATTTTGATACCATCAGCAGGTCATATGATACAGCTGAGCTACCGTGTACCTATAAACTGCAGACAAAAGTGATCCTGAGTTTGCATTTCCCCTTTTCTGCAGCTTCTCGAGTGGATCCGCCGCACCATCCCCTGGCTGGAGAACCGCGTGGCGGAGCAGACCATGCGTGCCATGCAGCAGAAGTTGGAGGATTTCCGTGACTACCGTCGCGTCCACAAGCCGCCCCGCGTGCAGGAGAAATGCCAGCTGGAGATCAACTTCAACACCCTGCAGACCAAGCTGAGGCTCAGCAACAGGCCCGCCTTCATGCCCTCTGAGGGCAAGATGGTGTCGGTGAGTTTGTAAATTCTTCCTAAACCAAGTGAACAAAAATGTTCCCTTAGTTTCAAAATCCTCACTACAAAACATCAGTTTCAAAAGAGGAAACTACGAGTGGAAAAAAGGACACATTCAGACGTGTATTAGTGGTTAGGTATGGGCACTTAAGTTAAAGTTAGGGACAGATGGTGGTTTTGGTTAAATGTTGTGGCTCATGTCGCTGCAGACTGACTGACTTAATCCAGACCCCAGGCTTTCCAGAACCTGAACTGTGTGCTTTCAGGGCCTAAATAAGAAAAGGAAGATTAAGATGTATTCATCATCACTGCATTCCTTTCTTTTGTTGCATAAAGCACGACTTCAAAGAAGCTGTTTTCATTTACCAAAAAGAAAATGTTCATATCTACTTTCTGAGACATTTACAGATATAAAAATGCTCTAAGGTCTACAGCCTTGAATCATTTCAAAGTCAGAGTAAAGCAGGCCTACAAGCACTCAAATCTCCTCAAACATGCCGATAATACAGCGAAAGAGCCTCATCCTCAGCATACAGTAATAATTAAAGCTCTCTCTCTCTCATTCAGGATATTGCAAATGCCTGGAAGGGCCTGGAGCAGGTGGAGAAGGGCTACGAGGACTGGCTGCTGACAGAGATCCGCCGCCTGGAGAGACTCGACCACCTGGCCGAGAAGTTCAAGCAGAAGTGCGGCATGCATGAGACCTGGACTGCAGGTAGGAATGAGGCGGAGTAAATGTAAACGCAAATTAGATGGACTGCAGGCTCTGGATTATTAATTTGCATTTTCTTCCTATCAAGAAGACTGACAAATGAAGATATTTATACAAATATTTTTTTGCAAAAGAAACATTTATCAGATAGAAAAGGATGCTCTCGTGCTCTCTCGAGTTTTACGATTTATATTTGAGATCAAATGATTATTTTTGTAGTGTAGTCTTCCAAAAACCCACCAAATAACCCTTAAAACCATATCAAAGTATTATAAATCCCACAGTAAAATTATACAGTGATCTAATAATTCATGGAAACGATGAAATGCTACAGTGAGTCAGAGAAAAAGGGCAAACTGCAATGAAGAGAAGATATAAAAATCAGAGGCTGGGCTGAAGTGAGACCTGTAAAACTTTACAACCTGACTTTTCACTGTGAAGAGGAGTCATTTTAAAATGACTGTGTTTCAGGTAAGGAGGATCTGCTGTCCCAGAAGGATTACGAGTCGGCCTCTCTGATGGAGATCAGAGCCCTGATGAGGAAACACGAGGCCTTCGAGAGCGACCTCGCCGCTCACCAGGACAGAGTGGAGCAGATTGCTGCCATCGCCCAGGAGCTGAAGTAAGAGGCGGGGATGGAGAGGGCCAGAGCGCAAGATGGACAGATGTTTAGAAGTGTCGTACACAGGGACAGCTGGAGTTATAGAGGCTTCCTGGTTGGAATTTTATTTTGTGTGGAAACCTACATTCGAAGAGATTCGTGCCAACGTTGGGCGTTAAGGTCATGGGGAGAGATGGAGATATGAAATGGTGATTGGGTGGAGAAATTATTATTCTACAGTTTTTCTACATAATGAGTTTTTTAATGAGATAATGCTCATTTAAAAACTGCGGGAGGAACAGCGGGGAAGAAAGTGAGTAACTGAAGCGATTCACGAGTCGTGCTGGGAGAGATGTCGAGAGCAGATGAGAACGCGAATGCAGCCAAGAACAAAAGATGCAACAGATGAGTGGAAAGCATATTAATGAGCGATAAAAAGATGAAAGCGTGGTTCACGAGAGAGCGGAAACCTCTGATCTCACCATTTCCTTATCCTCCACAGTACCTCTGGGCTTTTTTTTTTTTTCCAGATAGCCTTGAGATGATTTCTTTGATGTTACAGTATATGAGCTGATCAGCACTGTAAAGCTGAAAATGTACAGTATAATATATCAGTGAGGACTTCAAAAGCACAAATCGTGACCTCAGTAGGAAAAAAAGGTCTTAGATGACCCCTCGACTCAAAGAAGGGTAAAATATCAATGCATTAAAAAAGGACATTAAATATTCCAATACAGTGATTTTGAAAAATGTGATCACTTCACAGAAGAGTTTACCCTACTGTAGATGATTTATTAGAGATGCAGTGAGATTATTTTAATTCGTTTTGTAAATCCATCCATGTTCTTCTGCTTATCTTTTGGAAATGTGATAACTATCACTGAATCGGTCCCCTCCCCCTCCAGTGAGCTGGACTACCATGATGCTGCTACAGTCAACACCCGCTGCCAGGGTATCTGTGACCAGTGGGACAATCTGGGCACACTCACCCAGAAGAGGAGGGACTCACTGGAGGTAAAGCTAAAAAGCAATCAGCTGGTGCATCTGAAATACTCAGTGAGTAGCAAACATTTGGAGGCAAAAGGGAAAATTGACTTGGATGAAAGGCAGCAGCACAGAGTGGAGTCCCAGATAACGGTAGAGGACAGTGACTGGAGCCCCCTGATTATCTCTGGAAAGCAGCAGAACACACCTGTCCAGGGTGTACCAGACTGGGACAGCTGGATAATCCTGAACTGTATGGATAGATGGATGGATGCAGAACACTGACTTGGGATGAGATGGCGATGGGGAGGATGCAGTCAGGGTTAGATGACTGGACAGGAGGAATGACAGAAATTATTTCGACCCTGTGGGAAACCAGAGAGAAACTTAAGATGATTGATACAAATAAAGATCATAAACTTTATTTAATGAAAAGCACATTTTCACTAATTAATGCAAATTTGAGTTTTGGTGATTAGACTTGGCAGTTGAGGGAAGTCATTTCAGCTTGAATTACATTGCACAGTTTCACTAAATGAAACATTGGAGTGCACTTCAGATGGTTAGAATATTATGAAGAGAAACAACAATTCGCTGCGAGCAAGCAAGAAAACATCTGCAGCAGTACGAGGTTCACGGAGGGCGGCCGTGTGCCTTGGGGACAGCAGACAAACAGTGGGCAGCTCTGTGGGATCAGAAACCAGCAGAAAGATGCAGCGAAAGTGGACAGAGAGGAGACTGAAAGCTGATGACATGCAGCAGCGACTGACGGAAACTTGGATTAAGAGGGGGTTGCATGTGAAGGGACTGAAAAGCAGAATTCCAGTGATTATAGGAAGTCACAGAGTTACAGAACGCAGGCAGAAAGATCACAGTTTCAGAATTACAACTGACTGAGGTTGTGAGGTTTTGTGAGGACAGTGGACAAATGTGGCTAACGTGAGAGAAGACTTCTTCCCCTCAGCCAAAGCTTGGGTGATGATGTCTTTGATTGCCAAATGTTTTTATGGCACTCAGTGAGCAGTTCACAAACTAGCAGCAAAAACAATATAAACAGTGCAAATAACAGATTTTCTCCTTGTCTCAGCTTGAAAGCATCTGCTGTTTGTATCCACACCTCTGCTTTGGCATCATCAGTGTGTTTGTCTCTGTGACGGCAGCGTGTGGAGAAGCTGTGGGAGACCATTGACCAGTTGTACCTGGAGTTCGCCAAGGGGCGGCGCCCTTCAACAACTGGATGGATGGAGCCATGGAGGACCTGCAGGATATGTTCATTGTTCACAGCATTGAGGAGATCCAGGTACCTTCCGTTTTTGGGGGTGTGTTGTGAATGTATATTTATCCATGAGTTTTTTGTTTCATGTTTAACTCGCTCAGGTTCCTGATTTCAGTGCCTGACAGAATCCCAAAAATGACCCTCAGCAATCATGCTTCTCTCATTTTAAGTGTCCCTAAAATGTTTCCATGAAGTTCCACAGACAATAACCCTGAAGTCTCGTGCATACTGGTCTTTGATTTGAGCCTAAGAGAAGTATTGTAAATGCTAATAAAGAAAAACGTATAAAGGAAAAGTAAAAGGGTTTTTAGAGAGCATCTATCATATTTGCTCATCCGTCTTCTTCTCCCGCACAGAGTCTCATCACAGCTCATGACCAGTTCAAGGCCACTCTGCCCGAGGCCGACAAGGAGCGCATGGCCACTTTGGGCATCGCACACGCGATCCTGAAGATCGCCCAGACCTACGGCATCAAGCTGTCCGGAATCAACCCGTTACACCAACCTCAGCCCCCAGGACATCAGCACTAAGTGGGACACTGTGAGTCAAGTCAAACGTACCCCAGAATTATGAGGTGGTGTTCAAAGTCACAGCAGCGGCAAATGGAGGTAGCAAATTGATTGTGTTGCTCTATAGACAGAATGAGATGAGGAGTGTGGTTGCTCTTTAAATCTGCTTTCAGTTGTGGTCGGTTAGCATTATGTAAGCAGCAAAATGTCAGCCTGGCTCTCTCTTCTTCTCTGTGCACTGCATTTGGTCATCCAGGACTAATAATGGTGCAGTCCAAACATCGACGACCGGTCAGGAATAGTACAGTGCATGTAGGTTAGAGTGACACTCAACACTGCTGGCTGCAGAGCTCTCAGGGGAGATCAAAATAACTCCACAGGACAGCCTGTCCAGTGCAGTCGTAGTGTGGCACGCATCAGACCATCTGTGCTCAAGAAAAAGATTTTTTTTTCTTTCTTTCCCTTTGAGGAATCATGAAGAAACAATCTGGACTTAAAAACTATGCATATAAACTTAGAAAATATGGACTTTATTTGGGCAAAGTCAATAATAATCAGTTCATTTTAAAATCAGTTCTTAGGGATGCAAGAGGTAATAAGGTTTTTAAGGAAAATGTAATAAAAATACGGTCACACAAAGGTTTGAAAATTACAGAATAAGAATAATAAAGTACATCCACATAAACTGTCCACATACTCTTGACCAGATTTAAACCGTGTCTGCAGGTGAAGCACCTCGTGCCCCTCAGAGACCAAATGCTTCAGGAGGAGGTGGCCAGGCAGCAGGCCAACGAGAGACTGAGGCGCAGCTTGCCGCCCAGGCCAACATCATTGGACCCTGGATTCAAACCAAGATGGAGGTACGAGATGGAGGTGTTTTGTTTTTTTGTGTGTGTGTGTGTGTGTAAAATCTGTGCAGTCGGATTCAACAGAACGTACTGAGACTTTAACAATAACATTCAGCTGGGAAGCAGAAAACAGTATGTGAAATTCTCTTAAATACTCAAACCTCTTGCCTTATGGCACTAAAAGTACATTTGAACCCAGCATATAAACAAATGGATCTGTGCAGCTGTTATAGAACAGTGCCAGGACTGCATTTAAAGCACAAAGAAATGGTCAGCGTTTCATTTCCTCATCGCTCCCTGTCTCTGCAGGAGATCAGCCACGTGTCTGTGGACATCGCCGGTTCTCTGGAGGAACAGATGAACAGCCTGAAGCAGTACGAGCAGAACATCATCAACTACAAATCCAACATCGACAAGCTGGAGGAAGCACCAGCTCATCCAGGAGTCCCTCATCTTCGACAACAAGCACACCAACTACACTATGGAGGTGTGCGTGCAGACCGAACCCCCGCAAATGGGCTCAGCTCTCACCCTCCAGCTTTCCTTTACTTAAAGTGTACATTACCTCCATTTTATTTCCTCCCATTTCTTCCGCACTGCAGCACCTCCGGGTGGGCTGGGAGCAGCTGCTCACCACCATCGCCAGGACCATCAACGAGGTCGAGAACCAGATCCTGACCCGCGACGCCAAGGGCATCAGCCAGGAGCAGCTCAACGAGTTCAGGGCCTCCTTCAACCACTTCGACAGGGTGAGGAGAAGAGTGTGTGTGTGTGTGTGTGTGTGTGTGTGTGTGTGAGGTCCCTCATACCATATAAATCGGTAGTTTTTGAGCTTATTTCTGGCAAGCTCAAGAAGTTCCAATACATCACTTCAATTAATGTGAGAAATTAACTCCTGGGCTCCACCTTCTCATTTTACATCTCCTCTCTTTGATACAGTAATAACATGGATACCCTGTCTTGTTCCTTTGCAGAAGAGAAACGGCATGATGGACCCAGACGACTTCCGTGCTTGTCTCATCTCCATGGGTTACGATCTGGTCAGTGGTCAGAAACTCGTAGGCTTGACTTGTTCAACTCTAAAGTAAAAAGTTGCTTGATTGAATGCTTTTGCTGACAGGGTGAGGTGGAGTTTGCACGCATCATGACTCTGGTGGACCCAAACAACACGGGCGTTGTGACCTTCCAGGCCTTCATCGACTTCATGACCCGCGAGACCGCTGAGACCGACACTGCAGAACAGGTCATGGCCTCCTTCAAGATTCTGGCTTCAGACAAGGTGAGCAGACGGATACGGCATCTCGTTACCTTACATCCGATATGTGCGGGATCAGGTTTAGGTCATTTCTTTTTAGGATACACTATATGGACAAAAGTACTCGGCCCCTTTACAGGAGCTGCTCGTACATGGAAGCCCATACCTTGAAGCTCCCAGTGCTGGTGTTAATAACAGAGGAGGTTTGGAGCTCTGCAGTTACTGAGTCAGCTTGATTTTATACACCTCTGGCAATGGCACTGAAAACACCTGAATTCAAATACTTTGGGCCATATAGTGTATCTGGGCTTCTGCTAGATAAATTTAAAATGCTAAATTGTTGCTAGACTATATCCAGTAGTTTTAAGATTACATTTCAGCAAACGCAATCCCTCTTTGCCTTCAAATTTGGACTGCTCACCTACATCCAACCAAAGGTTCCTTAGGTGTGATTAGTCAGTACAGCTCAGACTACAAATGGAAACCATAAAGTTTCTGGTAATAAACATCTTGTCTTTTCACTACTGAGTCAGTATATATTTATAGTATTTAGTTTGTATTTGCTAACCACAGGAAGATCATGGTTTTGCCACAAGAATTTCAAGTTGTCTGACAGGTTGTAAACAAACAGTTTACACTCAGCTTTGTGCGGTGAAAATTTAAACAGTACAAACAAGAATCCTGCTTCCGAAGTAAAGGATTACGAAAACCCGATTTCTTCAGGCCAGTCTGTTTTCTCATTGGTGGATGTGGTTTCTAACAAAAATAGACCTATAAAATAGTATCACATGGCCTAATTGCAACAAATTACAGACATAAAAGAAATATCAGAATCAGGTTTGTGGTCATGTGGTCTGTTCATTAGAGAGCACTGATTGTAAGTCGATAAGATTTTTTAAAAAGTGCACATGCACGGAAAACACCTCTGACAAGGAAAGATGATGCTGTGGCAGCTAAGAGGTGAACTCGGCTATAGATATATGCTTGCATCCCAAAATAATTCCATCCAAAGTGAGACCAACTCACTCGGGTAAGGAGGACAGGATACGGAGGCACTCTTTATTAGTAATGTAGTTTTAAAGCCACGCTCCCATTAGAAAAGTTAGTATGGAGGAGAAATCTGTTCATCAGCTTCAGTGCATGCAAGCGTTTTCTTGGATTACATGCATAACCCGGATTCTCTGAGTCTATGTAAACAAACATCCTCATCCCCAGATCACTCAGCTCCCAACCTGGAATAAGGCTACAAAATTCCCTTTATTGATTTATCTTGTACTGCCTTGGGTTAACAGTCAAACATTCGGTCCAACTGCGGGACTGTTTGCGTAAACTTTTAGTCATCATTCTTACCAAATCCTCACAGATGCATCAGATTCATAACAGGAGACAATAGTTCTTTGTGAATCACACCTCGCCCCCTCTCTCTCCTGCAGAATTACATCACAGTGGAGGAGCTGCGCAGGGAGCTGCCTCCCGAGCAGGCAGAGTACTGCATCAGCCGCATGACCAGGTACGTTGGACCCGACAGCCCCACCGGCGCCCTGGACTACATCTCCTTCTCCAGTGCCCTCTACGGAGAGAGCGACTTATAAGCGCAGCTGCTTCTCTTCACCTCCTCCTCACCCCTTCTTCCCAGCTTCTCTTATTTCTCCTGTATGGAGAGAGTGGTTTTAAACCCTTCCACTGTCCCTTTAAATACTTTATCATTTCCCCCTCCCCCTCTCAAATCTTAACTTTATTTCCCCTTCTCCTTAGTCCTCCCATCCATCTTTTCATGTCCAGGAACTCTGCTAAGAGAGGGGAATAGAAGAAGACTTTGCTCAAATCTTAGAAACTATGTTTGGGCTGCTCGGCTTCTCTCATATTTAAAGGAAAACCGGTGTACCAGGTATTGCACTGAACTTATGTAAGCAGCATACATAATGACATACCTGCCTTTACGAGGCTTTAAGGAGAAGAAGGCAATGAGAGAGAAAGTTAGGTTCTTTTTGAGCAAAGCCTTGTGGCTCTTCCCCTCTCCATCTGATGACTTTTTTTTTGCAGAAGGGTGATCGAAGAAGAAAATGCGATTAAAAAAAGCTGGTTGGTCAGTTGGCTTTGGTTGGTTGTGTATTTGTGCAGATGCATGCTATGTTGAAGTTTAGAAAACGCCGTCTTTGAGTCTCTGACTCATCCTTAATCATACACAAACCCAGTAGGAGCCTGTTCACAGTTCAGTCAGCAAAGGAACGAGGCCTGTCAGGTTGCTACTGAAACTCTCACCACAGCACTGTGAAACCTGAATGTTAGCAAACATGCAATTTAACCTGGAGATCTTAAAGCCTTAAGAAACTCAGGAACACACGGGGGGATGAATAGGAGCGCCTAAACGTGAGCGCTGAGTAGTAACACGCAGGCAGAGGGAACGGGAGGAGAGCGCTGTGGATAAATCTAACCACTGCCGTGGCTGGGCGGTGACTCGGGAACGGATACAGAAAGATGAGCTGTTATGGGCAGAGAGAGCGACCCCCACCCCCTCCCCTCACACACACACCTCTCTCCTCTCTTTCCAAACTCCTTTTTTTTTTTTTAGTTCATTTTTGGCTAAATGTAAAATTGCGAGGAGAAGGGGGGCATAGGCAGAGAGAGGTGTCAGACAGCGAGAGACAACAGGGCATGAGGAAAGTTGTGGACGAAATGGGAAGAATCAAAACTGTACGTGGAACCATAGCAGGCCTACTCACACACAGGGTTTAGGGTATCATTTGAAGAAGACAGGCCAGCCGTGGTGATCGGTGTGTTTAGGCTCCCCCCTGTGCATGATCACAGTATCTTAATTTCATCTGTGCTCCATTCTCCTCCTCCCCTCACCCCTAACTCATTCTGTCTCATCACTGATGCCATACCTTCAAACGGTCACATTTTAAAAACCTCAACTTGAAAATAAAAAAGGAAAATTATATTATTAAACCCACAAGTGTGTGTGTCCTTTATTACTTTGTTTACGAGTATACAAGTAATCATTCTGGGTGTGTTAATGGGCATGTAAAATATCCAATATAAGATCTGTGGCCTCCTGCCAGTGTCCAGAATTTTGATCAGCCTGAAATGTTTTTATGTAGCTGTACAGTCTATAAAGTGTCCGACCTATAACCTCTGCGCTGAGGTCACATGTCCAGTTCATTGTCGGGGTCCCAGCAGAGGTTGGAGGGGAAGTCCAGCTCCCTCTCCACAGCGTAGCGGTGCCATCGATCCTCGTCCCCTCGATGCGTCAGATACCTGCAGCCCATCCTGAGCTCGAACACCCGGAGGTCACACCACAGCTGGAAATTCTGCAGGAGCGAGAGACGAGCGAGCACAGCTGTTATTTCTGATCTGTAGATGTAACCCCGACTGTTATTTTTAATATTACAAATTTAATCAAAACAACTATTCAGATGGATCTGAGCATCCTGGTCAACATCTATGAATTCAGTAACCGGTTGTTTCATACTACAAAATGAAATGATTCTTAAAAATGGATAATAAAATATCTGACCTGCAGCCAGCTGTGTCCCAGTGCTTTCCCCACAGTGAACCGCCGTCTCACTGACACCTGCAGCAGGTTATTGATGAGGCTCACAGCTGGGGAGGAAATGAGATGGAGAATGATTTTCTAGGGGAAGATTTCTCACTGGAGCCATCCAGTGGGGAAACGGGAGAATAACAGGAATCTTCCATTCCACAACAAAATGTATTAAATGTTTTGAAACTTTAAAGCTCACTACTAAAAACGTCAGAACGTGTCGGGGCAAATAGAAAATAAAGTAGCATTGCTGATTGAATAATGCAGCTATATTATTGATATTGTCAAAAAATAATGTGATACACGCCTGTGAATATTATCCAGTCTTAAAAGTAGTTTAAAGGAAATGACTGGCTGGATTTTCAACAGTTACTACAGTTTCTTTGGAGGTAAAATCTTAAAGCAGACATTTAATACTTGTTTCCAGCTCCATATTTTAATTCTCGGACTCCATTAAAGTAGATTTGCATTATTTACAATTCAAAATAATCATTATTTCTCTTATGCTGGGCCTTGGTGCAGCTCCTCAGTTCATCCAGTGTCTGAAACAAGCACTTTCTACTGCTCTCCCATCATGAAGGGGCTGTTAAAGCATACTTTCTTTTGACTGGCTGCACCTCTTAAACAGAAGGTTCGAACAGCAGGTGGGTGGGGCTTCTGTGTCACAACCAGAACTGACATGGCCATATTAGGGATATCTGCTCTCAAGGACATTATACAGAGCCAAACATTTAAAAAAAAAAAAAAAAAAAAAAGCTTTATGGAGTGTTTAGAGCAGTCTGAAACCTGTAACAGTGTATATGACACAAAATCAAGGAATGCATAGTAGATCTATTTAAACTCTAATGGTACATTAAATGACAGTAAATTGCAAAATTTTTAAACTATCTTGACTGCAAACCCAGACGACAAAGAAGTATCACACTGTTATTGTGAGAGAATGATACCGTGTCAACTGGCTCCTCTTGCATTTAAAGAGTCTGGTAAGTGTTCTTAAACACGCCAATGGGAGAAGGTTTCAAAAGAGAAAAAAATCGTTCTTACCCTCCAGTGAGATGGTGGCCCACGTTTGGCGTGGGTACATGAAGGTGGCGTTGGTGATCTGCTGCCGAATGTCCTCATCTTCATTAAAGGGAAACGTGCCGCTCAGGCTGACGTACATGATGACACCAACGGACCACATGTCCAGAGAGCGGTTGTAGCCGTTGCTGCTGATCACCTCGGGTGCCAAGTAGGCTGGAGTCCCCACGACGGAGCGTCGGAAAGACTTCTCCCCTATGATCCGCGCGAAGCCGAAGTCACACAGCTTCACCTACAATGCAGACACAGCTGATTAAATACGATGCTGTTTGATGCATCAGGAACAGAAGTGCGAAATCCCACCTGAGGTAAGGGGTCCGCCGTGGCCAGCAGTACATTCTCTGGTTTCAGGTCACAGTGAGCAATATGCTTCAAGTGCAGATACCGCAAAGCCTCAAGAATCTGAAGCACAGATTTGAGAATTTCACATTTAATTTGGGTATAAACACATTTAAGATGCTTATTAATACACATAAACAGTAAAGATTAGTGCACCTTTGTTAAACAAAGGGAGGAAAACGTGAGACTGACGTCATCTAGACAACTCCAGAGCATTTCTGAGATCAGGATCTCGTACCTGCATGACGAGGAAGCGAGTGATGCGTTCAGGGAGTCGGCCTCTCTCACTGGACAGAATCATCTCCAGCATGTCTCCGTGCAGCTTCTCCATAACAACAAACACGTGCTCCACAGTTTCAAACATCCCCTCCAACAACACCACACCGAGGTGGGACAGATTCTGGACAACACGCACATTAGAAGGAAATAATCAGATCATAATTAGAACGCATTCGTTGGTACTTTGCTAATAACTCGCTAGTAGCTAAGGATTATTTACAAAACAAACAAAAAAATAAATAATAAGACCCCCGGCCCTTTATTACGAAACCCTCTTTTTGTCTTCAAAATCACCTTAATTCTTTGTGGCAAGATTTTGGTCCATATTGATATGGTAGTGTCACACAGCAGCTGCAGATTTAGGCTTGTTTGTTGTTCTTATCTGACAGCAGTGTCACCTGGTGAGTGGCTATTTGAGTTACTGTTGCCTTCATCAGTTCGAAGCAGTCTGCCCATTGTCCTCTGACCTCTACAAGGCTCACTGGATATTTCCTCTTCTTCAGGCCATTCTCTGTAAACCCTACAGATGGTTGTGTGGGAAAATCCCAGCAGATCAGCAGTTTCGGGAATACTCAGACCAGCCTGTCTGGCACCAACAACCATGCCACATTCAGTCACGTAAAGCACCTTTCTTCAGTTTCTGGTGCTCGGTTTGAACTTCAGCAGGTCATGTCTCCATGCCTAAATTCACTGATTGCTGCCATGTGGTTGGCTCATTAGATATTTGTGTTAATGAGTGGTTGAAGAGGTCTGCTTAATAAAGTGGGTGTAAGTTCCCACTGGGTAATTATGTTGCTTTACTTGAGAGGACACAGAAACACGAGACAATGGCAGAGTAACCGTAAAGTAATAACGGACTGTGTAACTATTGAGTACACCAAACATTAAAAAAATTACTAATGCTGAATACTGTTTTGTCAATACATCATAATCTAAATCAATCTGCAGATAATTATGAACTAACTGTTGCCTAATAATGATTCCCTAATATATCCCAGCTGGTTCTTCTACAGTGAAGTAATGGATCAGGATTTATTAGCCAAATAATGATGACTGGCTCCTTAACCATCAGGTTGTTCCTGTTTTGTTCTTCATCTTTTTTTTTTTTTAAATAACTTTTTTGTGTCCCTTATTGTAAAGTGTTGCCAAAACATGCATTAAAACCTGCAAGATGGCCACTTCGTTTCTCAGCTGCGTCTCCTGTTTGGTGGGGAAGCGCGTCTTGTCGATGACCTTGATGGCAACTGGACAACCTGACTTCCTGTGAGTGCCTGAAAACAGAAATGATACGAGGGATTCAGCATTTGTATTTAAGCAACAACAGACACTGTTTAGACTATTGAAAATGGTTCTACCGTGTATTTTCAGGTTTACTGCATAAAGGCAGTTACAGTCCGACTCTGAAACTAATAGTTTCATATACTGCGTGTCTAACCTCCATACACGACTCCAAACTGTCCTGACCCCAGCACCTCATCTGTAGAGATCTGATACACCGAGCTGATGTCCTAAAACACACACACACATACACATTAACACAGTGCAACGATCTCTCCTGTGTGCACAATAAATTCAGGAGCGGACACACTGAGACCTTACCGTACTGCGTCTGTGTTGGTATTGATCTGTAATCAGAACGAGGACTCATTAAGAGGCTCCATTTCGTAAATGAAGTTCATTCATAAATAAGGTCGTTTCCATCATTACAATATATATTAATTGGTATTAATGTGGATTCATACTCCACCACCATTATTATATTCTGAGTAATAAATGTTTAGTAGGTACCCTGGGTCTCCTCTTTATGTCCTCTGCTGCTCTCCACGGGCATCATAGCCTGACGGATGGCGCCCTCCCAGGCTGCCCCCTCCTCGCCGGCTATCACGCAATACACCAGCGACACCGTCACCAGCTCAAACGAGTGAGAGTTGCTGTCTGACAACGAGGGCACGGCGAGCTGGGTGTGGCCCCGGACCCTGAGCACCTCGGACAGTGAGATCTCCTGCAGCAGAGGGGAAGCAGGAGAAGGATTTAATCTTCTTCACAAGAATACATCACAGATACAAATACTCCTCACATCTTAAAAATTTTATTTAATTATTATTTCATTATTAATGAATTAAAGGTGAAAGATTAAAGAGGAATACAAAGACTAGTCAAAACAGAAAACATTTCATTCACAATAGTAACAATAGTGATCATAGATCAGGCTCAGCTGACAAGGTGGCAAGGTCATATGGCGACTCGCTGTTGCTCTCCCTGTACGTGATTGTTGATTTTAGAGGGAAGGCAGGTCAGCATCTCCCCTTCTCCATCAATGGGCAGATTGTTGCAGAGGGTCTCCACCACTATACACTAATCTTTATCATGGGACTTAAACACTAGTCTCATTGTTAGTAAAAACCCACCATAGACTCTGTTTCTGGTCAGGAAATACAGGGGTCAGTCAGGGAAGGTATGATCCATTTTTACAGAGCTGTCCTAGAGAGAGTGCTTACTTCCTCCATCCTGATTTGGTACTTTAACACAACCAGTCAGGACAAACAACAGCTTGAGAAAGTAGCACATAGAACTTGACATTTCCACACCAGTCGCTCCTGAGAAAATGCTTTGGAAAGGTGGGCCTTTTGTGGCTTCCTCTTTGGACACTATTGTTTCAGTTTCTACAGATGTTTTTTTTTTCTTTTTCTTTAGCAGTGCAGGTTTCTCTGTTACAACTTTGTCGGTTTCTGTTTGGCTTTTAGGCCATGCAGAGATCATACCTTGTAGTACTTGGTGGTGCTTTCATTCTGGTACAGAGTGATGCTCTTCCAGTCCAAGATCCAGTAATGACGTTTCCTCTGGGTAAAGAAATTTAAAAATATGATTGCATTAAAAGCCAGTGAAAACGTGCTTCTGCTACATAAGTTTCGTGATTACAGACCTGAGCTACACATTCTTGATTTTGGTTTCAAGTGTTTCAAGATCTGAGTGTGAATAGTGTGTTTCTTACCAGTGTGTCTGTGTCGGTGTGATGGAGCAGCCATCCCTCTCTCAGGACTCCTCCACCTCTCCTCTTAGTGTGATGCACTGACTGTACGAGCCTCATCAGGGGGATGTTGCTGCTGAAACACGGACTGATGGACGACAAAGGGCAGAAGGAAAAGGAGAACACAACAAAGACCCATTTAGGGATGTGGGGAAAAAAAAGCGATGACTTTAACAGAAGTTGCCTCTAGGTGGCAGTGTGGGCCAAAACCTCAGCGACCACAAACAACACAGATAAACTCAGAGATTAAAAAAAAAAAAAGAAATGACAGGAGAGAGAAATGTCAATTTTTTTTTTATATGTGTGCTCAGAAGACACATGATTCAAATGTCTGACATCATCGGGACACCGCCTGTCCCACCAGAAAGCTTTTAGCTGGGATTACATCACCAGAAAAACTTAATGACCCCCTGACCTCATTGGCTCTCGCAGTTGCTCAACTTCCCCAGTCTCAGCCAGTGAGTCATCTTCGGTGAGCAT
The DNA here is from genome assembly GCA_024447675.2 of Pterophyllum scalare. NCBI lineage: Eukaryota > Metazoa > Chordata > Actinopteri > Cichliformes > Cichlidae > Pterophyllum > Pterophyllum scalare. The sequence goes on along the minus strand of JAMQGT020004822.1, from coordinate 16,830 downwards.
GTGCATCATCACAGATGTCTGTCGTACTTGTGAGCACTGACTCATTGTCCTCTGGGTTTGGTGGGCAGCTGTTATCAGCTGTTGGGGTTTCTGGAAAAGTGACACCAGCAACTAATGAACATCCACACACAATTTTATTTATTTTATTCATGATCGGGGCTATAAAATGCCAACAAATAATTAGAAAAAACAGCGAGTTAAAATAGCACACACGACGATATTCAGTAAGCAATTAAAATTAAGACAGAACAAGAAAAACAAATAAAATGTGGATTTTTCTCAGTAATATATCTGAAATAATGCTGATAAGTTATCTTTTCTTTTTCAAATTTCAGGAAATTACCTGTTCTCAGGTGGAATAATTCAAAATCTCATCAGGCTCCAATCGAGTTTCCCTGACTCATCATGCGGCTAATCATCATCACTACTCAGTGAAATGTGATGTTTCTGAGATCCTAATTTAGGGTGAGGCCTGAATCTATCAAATGTTCCTCAGAAACAGGGTGAATCAGCTTTGACTCAGTCTGACAGCATCAGAGTGAAGTCCTTTTTCAAAGACCCATGATCTAACGCAGTTACAGGCCCAGAATACGAAATGAAAACCAGACCTCCAGGGACTGTTGCTCACCTTCCCCGTTCATGCCGCTCCTCTCTCCAGGACAGTCTCTGGGGACTAAAGGCTCACAGCGCCGATGGCAGTTAAACCTGCAGTCTGAAAGAATTGATCACAGAGGAGTTGTGGGAGGCTTAAAAGCTGACAGAAAAAGAAGAGTGCTGGGGTGTGGAAAGATAGAAAATTCATGAGTCAGAATATTTTAGTCAGTTTTTTTTTTTAATAATTAAAATGAATCTCACTGAGCTGTCTGAGACACATCCAGGCATTTAGGTAAAATTAGATTCAACCCAATCTGCTTACGTAAATACGTGGGATACAGAAGCTCCTTGACACAACAAGTGTTTGCTGTGTGCTCATGAGCCTCTAAGTTAAGCATTACTAATCAAAGTCAAAGCTCTGGAGGAACAGAGCGTCTAAAAATGGCCACAGGATATGAACGCATAACATTATCGGTGTGGAAAGAAGGGAACCTGCAAAGCAGGTCACCCCATTATAAAAAAAAAAAAAATCACATTTACATATTATTCTGGCCTGTTGTGCTCTTTATTCCTTGAGACCACATGTGTCAAGATCAAGGTCAGTGGACTAAATCAAGCCCTCTGCAAAGATCTGGAGTCAAAGGTGAAATGAAAAGAGCAATCCCGCTACAGCATGGGATGCTTCTTTGAGCCAAATTTCCAAGTGATGGAGCAGTAAAGGCAAGTTTTATATTTGTGTGCATTTGAGAGCAGAAAGCACAGGCAAACTGCATGATCAAACACTTTTCCTTTTAAATGTCCTACGACAACTACTGAGTTGCCATGTTTAGGCCTATAAAACAGGTTTAAAAAAAAACAGACATATGTGCTATATATCAGAGTGAGGTTTGCTTTTATGAAATGCCTCATACTGTCAGTTTCAAGCTTACTGCTGGACTAAACGTTATAAAGGCTAATAACCTTTTTGTGAACTGGTTGAGGCGCTTCATGTGGACCAAATACATCTGACATTAAATGTGATGTGATTTCCCATTCTGGCCCAGACTACATTTACCACCCCCTGGCACTGATAGGTTTGCTGCGAGTTTTGCAGCAATGTCTGCCTTTTCTTAGCACTTGCGCTAATTTCCTTCTACCAAAATGAAACGTGCAGCTGGCAAAAATAACAGCTCAGCTGAGGTGTAAACCATTAATATTTACATCCTGTGATGGTGTCAAAGCAAGAGGGTCTCGTTGCAGTAGATGCACACTTCCTTTTTTCTGATCGGTGCAGTGTGTTATAAAGACGGTGATTCCTACATGAAAATACCCACGACAATGTCCGTCTGTGGAGACAGGGATTAACTTTCAATACATTTAAGTTCTTGATCAAAATATAAACACTCTGAAGCCTGCATAGAGGACATAAGGATACAACATACAGTCATGTGAAAAAGAAAATTTTCACAGCACTCTATGCAGTCCTGTGAAAAACTTGCACTTGATTAACTGATCTTCATTAAGTGTGAGCACCTCTATGAAAGCACAAGTTTTGGCAGTTTGTCAGTCTGGAGCATCCAAGGTGTTTGTGTTAACACAATGCCACAATGTAAGCAAACTCACCACGAGGTCAGATGCAACGCTCAGAGAAACTGCAAAAAAAAAAAAAAACCCAACCCTGAGCTACATCTCAGACTCTACAGGCCTCAGTTTGCATGTTAAATGTTAAAGTTCATGACAGCACAATTACAAAAAGACTTAACAAGTGTGGCTTGTTTGGAGAGAAAGCCTCTTCCCTCCGAAAAGAACATGTCAGCACAGCTCATGTTTGCAAAGCTGCACCTGAACAAACCACAAGACTTCTGAAACAATGTCCTTTGGACAGACGAGACCAAAGTGGAGATGTTTGGTCATAATGCACAGCATATCAGCACAAACACCTCATGCCAACCGTCAGCACGGTGGTGGTGGTGGGGTGATGATCTGGGCTTGTTTTGCAACCACAGGACCTGGACACCTTGCAGTCACTGAGTAGACCATGAACTCCTCTGAATACCCAAGTATTCTAGATGTGAGGCCGGCTGTCTGACAGCTAAAGCTTGGCTGAAACGTATTCATGCAACAGGACAATGATCCCAAGCACAGCAGCAAATCTACAACAGAATGACTGAAAAAGAAAAGAATCAAAGTTCTGAATGAACCAGTCACAGTCCAGACCTCAACCTGACTGAAGGCTGTGGTGTGACCTTCAGAGAACCGTGCATAAATGAATGCCTGCAAACCTCAATGAACTGAAACAACTCTGTAAAGAAGAGTGGGCCGAAATTCCTCTCCTCCACAATGATGTGAGAGACTGAAAAAGCCACACAGGAAATGATTTCTTAATGTTACTGCTGTTAAAGGTGGTTCTACAAACTGTTGAATCACAGGATGTAGTTAGTACTTTTTTTCCCCACAGGACTGTACATTACTGTTAGCAGACTTTGTTGAAGAAGAAAAGAATTCCTTCCACCCTCACCTGAGCACTGCAGCCCCTGTCTAAAGAGGCCTTTGAGCAGCCGATGGCAGTACTGGCAGACGGTGGGTTTGGTGTAGCTGTGGATGTGGAAGGTGTGAGGGACCTGAACTCTGCTCCAGTCACCATACCCAACTCCCAGCCAGACTGGAGGCTCGCCCCAGGATGGAGGCCTGGATGTGGGCTTGGACATGCTGATCTGGTGAAGGATTTAAAGGGAAGGATATCGATGAGACACATCTTAAAATAACTGAAAAACAAATCCAGGGTTGCAAACATACTTCTGCACTCTGACTAAAAATGTTAGTTCATCAGGTAAAATTCCAATTACAGTAGTCCCTTACCTCTTCTAGACTGCCACCCGCCTGATTGGACAGCGAGTGTGTGCGAGGTCGTCGGGGTGGAAACAGGGAAAAGCTGGTGCTAACCTGACGCCGTGCTCGACTACAGTTATTGGGCAACAGCAGAGCACAACGTTTATGGAAGTCTAATCCACAACCTGCAAAGAGATGGTTTTTTTTTTTTTTTTAAATTTGACACCCTCTAACAGCACTCAGGTATCAGTGAAGAAAATACACTGCTGAACTACATCATCGTGAGGTGTGAAAGCTGCATTTACCGTCACATTTTAAACCCTGTCGAACGAGCCCCCACAGCATCTCTCCGCAGTGGTGACAGAAAGTGGGGGTCCGGTATGACTGCACCACCAGAGAGTGCGGACGCATCGCCATCTGTGTCACGGAGGCTGATCCTGAATCACAGACAGAATTTATTACACCAATAGATATGTGATATAAAAGGGGCTCATTTCCAACTCCATGCACTTAGTGTTAGTTTCTGCTAGAGTAGCTTTGCATGATGCACAGTGGAAAATAATCTTTATTTATCTTATACTGGTCCTTAGTGCAGGCCCTCAACTCATCTACTGTCTGAAGCAAGCTGTTTTAACTCCCGTCACCTGCCCTTTAAGCACACTTTCTTCTGATCAGCCACTCTTGAAAATAAGTTTGGACAGTAGGACGGCTGGGCTTTCGGACCTCGTTATTTAAAACTTTGGCCATGTTTTTTTGAAATATTTGTGGGGCTGTTTGCCTTTATTAGACAGGAAAGAGTGGAGGAAGGCACGCATCTAAGTGCCTCGGCCACTGCATCCAGCGTCGTGGCCTGTGAGCTACACCGGCACCCAAATCTTTGGTTGTGTTTGATATGAACATCCATCACTGTAACAGTGTATACATGACAGAAAATAAGGAATAGTCAGTCCAGTTTGAAGAGGAACAGGTCACACGTTAAGCAGTTCAATCCCATTAATTAATTATTTTCTATTCGCTATATATTTAAAAAAAAAAAAGGCATTATGGGATGTGAAATGGGCTTGTACAGACACACTAGGAATGAAGAGTAGCTATTTCCCTGATGTATCCATCAATCAAAACAACCACACTTTTGAATGTGATTTCTTGATTATTTATTTTTTTCCTGCAGCAGAGTTTTTGGGACAATCTCCAAGCCAGAGGCTTAAGTAAGAAGGTTCAACTGACACACAAGCTTTACTTTGAGGTTTAGCAGCTTTGTGATGGAAGCATAAAGGGAAGAGACCGGCCGATTTTAATGGAGGAGTCTGTACCCGGCAGATAAATTTTATAAAGCACCGAGGTGCTTGAAAGAGCATACGGTCTTTGCTTTGTAAAATTATTTATTTTGAAGAGTTTCCCTTCAAACACCTGGAATTTGAAGATAAACAGCATTATGGATTAAAATCCACAACATGCATGACTGAACTACAAATCACCCAAACAAATAAGTTACACGTATTTCAAAGCTCAGCCTTTAACCTGCAATGATGACCTCGATGAGGTCGCCATCCTGCAGCTCGTCGCAGTCGGTCAGCCGCTGCAGCAACTGCTCGGAGGCGGGCTGATGTCTGAACAACAGAATCTTCTCCCCAACGCCCACCACGCTGCAATCTGGAGCCTGAACACACACACACACAAACAAAACCCATGGTCTCAGGTTGACTCGTCACTGAAGAGATAAGATCCATTTAAAGCACCCCGAAGGGTTCCAGTAATTTGCTGATTTGCCTTATCAGTAAATAAGCAAGTGACAAGCGATGTGCACAAAAAAAGCAATTATACCACACATGCAGTAATTAAAATGTTTAACCTCGGATAAGCTGGGTTTGAAAAACTGGACACAGCAAAGAAAACCACCTGCAATCTGTCAGTCGCGATTTTCCCTTTTCGTATCTGCACGGTGGTAAACAACAAAACCACTTTAACATAAGCAGCACAGACGAGGAACGGCTCTGAAGAAACTATAACCGATGCACCACAGGTAACCTGTGATTCCACCGTGCACAAAGTTCTAGAAAGAAATAATCTGCATATTTATGTCGTTGAAGAGAGAAAGGAAGGCAGGAAAATTAGTAAAATTTTAGTAAATTTTCTGTTGAAATTCAAACTGAGCATCAGAGTGCGGAAGAAAGGGGATTTAAGTGACTTTAAACATGGCATGAATGTTGGAGTCAGATGGGAAAACCCCAGCAGATCAGCAGTTTCTGAAATATTCAGACCGGCCCATCTGACTCCAAACTTATTTGTGACGGGCTGGAGCAGAATAAGACCACACTGGAAACCAATTTTGTCAGGTGAGAACAGGAAACTTAGTCTAGAATTTGCATAAACTCACCAAAACTGGAGAGCAGAAGATTGGAAAAATGCTGCCTCGCCTGATTAGTCCCAATTTCTGCTGCAGCATTCAAATGGTAAGCCAGAATTTGACACACGCAACGTGAAAGCATATATCCATCCTGCCTTATTTTCTTGGCACACTTTGGGCCCCTTAGTACCTACATGAGCATCATTTAAACACCACAGCCTACCTGAGTATTATTGCTGACCACGTCCATCCCTTTATGACTATAGTATACCCATCTTCTGATGGCTGCTTCCAGCAGGATAACACACCATGTCACAAAGCTCAGCTCATCCCAAACTGGTTTCTTGAACATGAAAATGAGTTCACTGCACTCAAATGGCCTCAACAGTCACCAGATCTCAATCCAATAGAGCGCCTTTGGGATGTGTGGAACAGGAGATTCACATCATGGATGTACAGCAAAAAATCAGCAGTAACTGTGTGATGCTGTCATGGTAATATGGACCAGAGTCTCTGAGGAATGTTTCCAGTACCTTGCTGAATCTGTGCCATGAAGAATTAAAGCAAATCTGGAGGCCAAAGTGGTCCAACACAGTACTAGCAAGGTGTACCTAATAAAATGGTTCACGATTGTATTCAAAAGGTACTTTCAGCTGCTTTCTCATTTCCCAAGGGGTCGCCACAGTGGATGGATCCGCTGTTTGATTTGGCACAGATTTTTACGCCCTTCCTGATGCAACTCTCACATTTATCTGGGCTCGGAACAGTAGGAGTTCACCATCTTGTCTCAGACTGGGGATCTTTTGTGTTTAGGCAAATGTGTTTTCATAGTGGGGTTTATTTGCCAGCAAAATTAACATTCCCAACAGCAGTACTCAGTATTTAGATGATGGTTCTCCAAGTGGGACTGTGACTAACAGCACATCCTCAAAAAGTTGCATCATTACACGCACCATTTACACTAATAAAACAACCACATCTATTTCCCAATAGCAGCTCCAGCACTAAATCTCTCATGAAATCACTCAATTCTCTCCAGGTGCAACAAACATTCCTGCTGCTGCACAGCTTGGCTTACTAGCCAGCCAGCTGAGGAAAGGTTTGAGTCAGTCGGCATCACCAAACCAGCCCAAACCCCCTAAATTCAAGTTAGGATTAAGATATTCTTTGGAAGACTTCCAGTAAACGCTTTAATTTACTTTAAAAGAAAAGCTGTACATTTTTAAATTATGAAAGAAAGGATTCTCAGCTCCTCTGTGAGATCACTAACACACATTTATAGACAGATACTACAGTAAATATATAGAACAAAATATACACAGTGTATAGTTGGAGAGGGTGATTCCTGATAAGCAATAGTTCTGTTTTTAAACTGTAAATTCAGCTGCTTTATGTGACCCTAAAGGTAAAAAAAAAATACCTATGGTGTTAAGCCATTAGTGAAATACTCAATATAATGAATGCACAACATGCACACACACACACACACACACACACACACACACACACGCACACACGCACACACGCGCGTGGAAACGCGCCATTCCGGCTGTGCTGACCTGTGCCTGGAAGCTCAAGGCAAAAACTGTAAAGGTGCGACGCGTGCGTGCGTGCTGGAGTGTGTCTGAACCAGAGAGGAGAAGCTGTGGTCGGAAAGTTTTCTACGCTTGTGGTGACCACAACTCCTGTAAATGAGGCAGTACAAAGACCAGCCTAGCCCCTGCAACACCTGCAATTCACAGCCTTCCTTATTTAACCTCAACTACAATGCTACTGCCCCATCTGTGTGCTGGCTCTAGTTTTAGATTTTATTCAATACACAAGTTCTCTCTTTAGTGGAAGAAAAGCTGGAGAGTTTATACTTTAACTGTTATTCACAAATGATCCAAACTCTGAGTCTGGTTGTGTCACACCTACTTTACAATATGAAATATTGGTTAGATCATGTTAGCGAACTGCATACACTACAGCAGAAAACCACCACACTCTGCAGTCAAAAAAAAAAAACCCACACTTCATGCATAAAACCTACACAATCTTCCTATCATAAATGCGGTGACCTTTCAAAGTGCACTTCCTGACAGCTCAGAGAAGCCCAAAGAGATTTGAAACATCATCATAATATTTTCCAAGTGGGACTGTGCTATGGGTGAGGGCATGTTTAGAGTCACAGCTGTGACAGCTCAGTGTTTGCTGAGTGTTTCATACTAATTATGTTGGCATGAAGCACTTCTGGGTCTTTGCAGAGTTAATTTTTTTTCTGCAGCTGTGGGATCTGAACAAGCCACATTTGTTTCAACCAGTAATGATTGGCACTTTTAAAAAAAAGCAAACAAACTTGACCTTAAACTGCACACCTGCCAGACAAAAAGAGGTGAACAGCACAGTTGAAAAGCTGCTCTCTTTGAAGCGCTCTATGCAGATTAAAGCAAACACCAACTGCAGCTGAAGGGGAAAATCACTCAGCTGAAGATGATGAGAATACTTCTCTAGGATGGGTCCAGCTACAAAAAACAAAACAATACAATAGAATAACCACAGTACCCACAATGCAGTTCATATCTGTCTTTTATGAGACCCTTCCTGCTTCCTAAATTGTGACTTCTTTCAAGCCACACGTCTGTCACGGTTTTCAAGCAACAGTATGATGCTAAACTTGTTTAAAGGGGACCCCATTACACCCAGCTCTATATTTTTATAGCTTTGCCTATACTGGCCCTTGTTTGCAGCCCCTCATTTTCTCCTTTGCCTTCAAACAAGCAGTTTCAGCTCCTCTCCCCACCTTCAGTTTAAGTAACTTTTCTTCCAATTGGCTGCCCCTCAGAAACAAGTTTGAATCACTGGTAGGCGGGGCACGATTTCTCACTCCCTCAGTTCTGTTCTTGAGAAGAGCATTTTTAAGCATAACCCCTCTCTTCAGCATCAAACAGATCCAAGAGCAGTAGAAACTGTGTGCACCCACCACTGTGCGAGTGTATGTGTATACAGTAAAAAACATACAAAGTTACATTTTAAAACCAGTGCGAGGATTCTGTAAGACTCCTGATTGATGAGGAACTTTCCTTATCAGATGCACACCACCTCCGCAACCTCGTTTCCTAGTACTGTTGAACTAAGAAACGAGGGCACCCCGTGTGATTACCTTGCGCTCTATGACCTCAGCAGCCAACCTCCGGGCATGACGGTAGCTCAGGTTGCCAGCCGAGACTCGAACCACCTCCCCTGAACAGACCCAGCTGGAACTGGACCAGAACCGGTGTTGTGAGACTATTGGGAGTTGAGGGATTCAGTGTAGACATGGAGAGACAGCCTGCGGGGGAAGCGTGGATACAGTTACAGAAGAAATATGATGTGGGATTGGGGAGAAAAAAAATTGAGAAAATCTGCTCAGGTTCAAAGTGGATCTCAAAAACAAAGTACAACACAGTCCACTGCAAACATGCTGATAGCTCGTTTGAAATAGTTCCTGTTTAAGCTTCAGGCACCGAAAAATTATCCCAACATCTCAATGTGAGATCTTGATCTCACCATTGCCCTGAATAGCAGCGAGATTTCAAGCGGCGAATACTCTCTTTGCCTTAAAAGACATCTGGTGTTGACACCTTTTAGCTGATGTTAAACACTGATATAATAGGACATAATTTACTATACTGTATAGAGTTTTTAATCAGAATATGAAACAACCCAATGAGCATCAACCTTACTTTCTAATCCGGGTCCAGTCTTTGACTTTGATCGAAGGATTGCGTCTCAACGGTGCAACAGCTGATCAGTCTATCATTGTGCTGCCGAGTCTCATCATGAGCTCTGGTGGGTTTGATTTCCTTTTTGTGGGGCTCGTCTGTCTGAGACAGGAAGTAACAGAGAGGCACTCACCTCTGTGAAGGCTGCGACAGCACAGCGTACGGTTAACACCCCACGCCCAGGCTGTTAAAAGCAAAACACACGCATACTTTGAAATGGTCAAAAGCATCTATTCCCCACGGATAGATTTTTATGAGGTTTTGAATGTGAAAACACACAAGACACAGAGTTGGTCTGAAAAGTGGAATTTGTATTTATTGAACCTTTGATAAAATACACATAAGGTTGGCCCCGTCATAAGATGCATGAAATCATCTGCAACAAAAGAGAAGGCCCTCACACGTACATTTACCGTCAGTGGCTCCGAGTACATGCACTGATCTCCATAAATATTTGGACAGACAGCACACAGAAATCAGAGTTTACTTTCAAGCTTTGGATCAAAATGTTGCTGCTGCAGTGATCCCAGATAAATATTAACAACCGTAGCAGTTTTGGTCTGCACCCACACGAGAAAAATAGTGCATTAGCGTTCACATATTTATGGAGTCTGCAATTCCAGTTATTACACTGCACCAACCCAGGGTGTATTAATACCGTACAGTACTAGTAAGTATTGATATGATGGTGTGTATACTGGAAAGGAGCGGTGATCTTTATTGGATCTTCAGCTACAAACTGGTGTTTCACTATTTTTATATTTACACAGCGATATAGTGTTGAGATTGTGTGTATGATTAAAGGAAGCTCCCATCACTGTTATGAGTGAACAAGTGACAAACAGTAAACACGTATATAAAGGTAACACATGGATAATTCTGTACATTATTTGCTGTGAATGACACTTAAAGCACTTTACGTTTTTCCCGGTGTCTTTCCAAAGTTCTTCCAGTCACTTCTTTTCAACTCCTTCCTCCACTTTCTTTGCTCCTCTTTTCCATCGTTGCACCATCTTGCACATTCAGAAGCGGACAGGATAGGATGAGCTGATTGCAAAAAGGGTGACTTCAGTTTATATAGGCATGTGGTGATGGTGTGCATGCACCAACACTGACAAAATGCCTTCACAATAAACCTGTCTTTCCCTTTTTTGAAATCACCTTGCATTATTAAGTCATGAATCGGAGTGTAGGAATAAGACGTACATTCGGTGGATAGTTCTCCTGATAGTAGTCTCCTGACTTGCAAACGACACACAACAACCACCCAGTGCAAATGCCACCAGATCCCACCACAATCGACATTAAAATTAACATTCAAATAACCAGCTGTTTGTACCTGTGACATAAAAGCTCAGAGCCAAAACAAGAAATCAAATCAGCACAAAAGTAAAGTCACTGAGGATGGATCACCATCAGTCAGATTCCTGTGAGGGTTTGATTATGACTGATGGGAGTCCACCCAAGCGAACCTTTAAAAAAAAAACAAAAAAACCAATGAGGATTGTTTTGTACAAAATGATACACATTCAGCAACAGCAAATATGGGAAAAACCATAACAGTAAACATATTATAACACTCTGCATCAGCTTAGAACAAATGAGAGGGTTACCCACAGCTTTCATTGTGTCTTCAATATCCTGCTGTAATGATTGTAAACAAATTACTTTTAAACATCCATTTTTAAAACATTTTTATGAGACACATGGATGTCGGGAGAAAGGTACCCAAAAAAATTCTGATTATAGTGTTTGATTAAACTCCCTGTTGAGCCACGTAGGATCGCTCAGTTCTCATTCCCAGGGTGTCAAACGCTGCCGTTGTGTCAAATTAACCGGCGTCTCACAGGGAGTCCTACTGGAGTCACTGGGTGTTGGCATTAGTGAGACGCGTCTCTCACTTTCAACTCGTCTATAAAGGACCCCTAGGAGTCACATTTAAATGCAGTGAGTAGGCGTCATTTTTCAACACGCAAGGTGAATGTTACGAAAGAACGTTTTTAACATAATACATGGTCTTTTCCTAAATCTATTCAAGTGGAAACAGTCCAAAATAGGAAGATCCAAAACAGGACATGAAACACTGTCTCCTGGATCACGTATGACGCGCTAAACTCAGAGCCTCTGAACGTGGACTTTGCAGATCTTTAAAAGAAGACGGTTATCTCTCGTCATTCAGTGCTGATCAGACACCAGCACACTGTGAGCACATGTCTGTGACACCAGTGGTATTTGACACAAAGGCAGTATTTGACATCTTGGGATGAGAATGCAATGACAGTACTGACGAGGATCCACACCCCCACCCTTCCAAAAAAACCCACACATTAAAAAAAAAAGTGAATCATTCCTAAATTTTACATCAAATGAACTTTCTGGGCTGTTTTTTGTCTTTTGACCCATGAGGAAGTTCATTTGACAAAGTGCAGTTTTTGCCCCAAATGTTGCCACAAGAGCATCCAGAGAAGATTAATGACAATTACCATCCAAGCATGCTCAGCAGATAGCAAGACTGCTGCTGGAAATACAGTACTGTCGCATTTAAAGCACATACTTACAGTTTATAGCGAAACTTTGAAGTCTTGGTACTGGATTTCAGTGGTTGAGGTATTACATTTAACAGCATTTTTGACTTTGTCATTGATACAATCAACTAAATGCCCGTTCACCCTTCACATCATTCCCTCCCTTCTTTTCTTTCATCTCCAGTCTCCACCCTTCAAAAACGTAGTGTTTTTCTCACAACTGAGACCCTCTTTCCCAAAACTAAAGTGTAAACAAACAAAGAAAATAAATCAGTGCACTATATACAGAGAACCAAATATCAAATAATTAAAACTGTATATACATAAAAAAAAAAAAAACAAGAAGGCAAAAGTGAGGTTGAAAAAGGTTAGTGCTAACGATTTTCCCCAAAGATTGCTTGTATTCTCTTTTAACACCTCTGCTCCATCTTTCAGGTAGTACCAGCTTTATCATCTGTGATATGCTTTAAATGGATGGTTAGAATCTGTAACTACTTCATGCTACTGGTGAAACTGTATCGGACCTGGAGTACATTAAGCCTACCTAAGGTTGAGTGTCTGCACATGAGAGAAGTAGACTGAAAGAACCAGCTCGTCACAACGCGCGATGATCTGCTACGGTGCTATGAGTCAAAAACACGAGGCGTTCAGGTGCAGACATTCCACGATCTAGTAAGCAGCATGCTCGTAAATGTGTATCTAAATAATCTCTTTTTTTGATCGATGGCAGTATTTTATACAGCGAAGCAGCAGTGTCTCACAGGATGACCTTGAGTGTGGAGCTAATGCCCCCCCCCCCGTTCTTTAAAAAATATGCTGCAGGTGCAAAGTGTTTGATCTGCTGTCGAGCTTTAAGTGTGTAGTTTGACCAAACCAAGCTACAAACAACCTCTCCTCCTCCTCAGGCTGCTTTGTGCCTCCTGAATCCCACCTCGTGTCTCTGTCTAGCCGAGCAGGGAGCTGCGTCTGGATAGGTCCACGTTGCTGGCGGATAGCCCCCTGCTGTCTGAGAGTCCCGAGTTGGCATCCTGTAAACAGACCAGTGTTAATATTTGGGCTGGGAAACACTGTACATATTCTGTCAGGTAACAGACAAACACCTGGACTTGATATTTAATTCAGAAGATATCTTTTCCTGAGATGAATCGTGTGCAGTGACAGTCGTGATGAATAATGTACCTGTGTGGTTTCCTCAGTGCTCTTATTGAGGAAGTTGAGGGAGCTGGCTCGCTTCATTCTGTGTAGAAGCACACAATTACCAATGACCTCAAACCACAAACAGAAGATTAGTAATGAGTTAAAGACAGAACCTGTAAACAACTGGAAAGCCGGTGGATTAATCCCAGATTCCCCACGTCTGCATGTACAGCCCCTTCGCCATCAAGTAAAAATGCCAAAGACTAACTGTAGTCTATAGACATGGTTAGTCTAGGGTGTAGTTTGTAGCTTTTTATATATATCAATCTCTCTCTCTCTCTATACATACATACATACATACATATATATACATATATACACACACACACATATACATACACTTTTTTTTTTTTAAACTACACCCAGTTTTCATCATGGATTCTCAATTGTATATTTTATACTTAATTAAACACTTGCTGGACAACTTGCTACTACCAGGTTGGACCCCCTTTCACCTTCAGAGCTGCTGTAATTCTTCATGGCACAGATTCAGGTGCTGGAAACATTCCTCAGAGATCCCAGTCCATGTTGACAGGACAGCATCACACAGTTGCTGCAGATTTGTCTGCTGCACATTCACTTAAATCACTTGATTTAAGTGAATCCTGATTCTGATGCTCAGTTTGAACCATGTCTAAATGCCTAAATGTATTAAGTTACTGCCATGTGATTGGCTAATTCCCCATTTCTGTGAATAAACAACCTAATAATGTGGCTGGTGAGGGCATGTTTCAGTTTTGAACAGTGCTGCTGGTCAGAAACATTTTAAAGATGTAGGTTTTACTATGAGAACTGAAGTACAAATCTAATTTGGATTGGTGGCATGAAAAGTAACAGAAATAATTATAAAATTTTAAACAATCATTGCAGCTCATAAGCTAACCCCTGACTGCACGCCTAGAGTAGTCTTACCCTGGGTTGCGGGGTTCTTGAGGCCCACTCCCCTGCAGTTTCTTCACCAGCATTTCACTGCTCCTTCTCAAGGCATCACGAATCTTACCGAAGGAGCCACTGCGGCGCAGAGACCCGTTACCATCCTGAGGCAAACACGTGCAACGGTAAATATGAAAAAATATTTCCTTTAATGTTAGAATAGAGACACAGCTGCCACCTCAGGATTTCTATATTACTGCATGAAATGATTCTCAATGTGGTTATGCTGTTTTTATGATGTCCAGTGAAGGTGCTACTTTAATTAGCTTTAAAACTTAACTCACCCCGTTCCACTCAGCGGCGTCGTCACCCTCGTTCTCCCCTCTCTGTCCACCAGGTCCGTTCATTCCCTCCCTGCTGTGTCGTCTGTCGCTCCCTCCGGATCCTCCGTCCTTCAGCAGCTCCACCACCTTACTCTGGTTAATGGCATCGATACCCTGAGAGAGGAAAACAAAGATGGGAGTAACGTAAGGAACTTAAAAAAAAAAAAATTAGACAATAGCACACGCAGCATGTGTCCTTTACTGCAACGTACAAACATTAGCACGGCGACTGATCCTTAAATCACTTTGGCACCGTTTATGAGCCAATAAATCGGAGCTTGAAAGCCCGCTGAACGAATCAGCTTACTCAACTGAAAAAAAATCCCAGAAAAGACCCCAAACGACTAATCTAATGGCAGTAATTCAACAGGCCAAACAGCAGTCTTTGAGAGGGTTTCTATTGTACCTGTTTGCGTGACTTGCTGGCACAATCCTCCAGAGTTTCTGCTGCCTGCAGTTTGCCCTGGCGACGGTACAACGCTCCCAAGCTTTTGAGAGTTGTGTTCACTGTTGGGCTATTGAGGAAAAAAGAAATCCAACCAGGAATGTTGTTTTTTTTTTCTTTAGATCTTTACTCCATCAGTCAGGATTAAACAATCAAGCATCAGACCTTTCCCAAACTGAGCCGAGGACGGAGTGCACAAAGCAAACTCTCCTCTGTTGCTTTCAGGATACTACAATGTTTTATGTGACTTTTACTTATACACAGTCTGAAAAGTATTTGTTCCTCGGACAAAAGCCATAGAAATGTGGTGTTTCTACTATAATATTGAGTACAAGATGAACAACATACTGATGAAGTCTGTGGTTTAAATACTGTCTTTCAATGGTGCAAACATAAACGTGTGCTGAACTAGTTCCCTTTTAGTCATAGTTTCCGTTTTCTGTTCCCCCGTGTTGCTATTACTCGTCTGTTTTAAAAATGTATACAGATGACAAAAGGTGATCAAAATAGAAAAGCACTTCCTAGTAGAAGTCCACAGTTATGGTGCACATGAATGATCAGACACTTTAGACTTTGATCCGTGATTCTGACGTGTTTCCAGGTAATCTAAATGTCTGACTAACCTGTCCACCTTGCAGGCCTTGTACCAGCTCCCATACTCTACGTACGGGCCAGAGTCTTTGCGTTTGTTCTGGGAGAAGGATTGAGACAGGGATACGGAGATTAAGATTAAAACAGTCAGACAGCAAGTGGAGAACAGTATGAAACATTGGTCCAAGAAGCAGCAAGTTAAAAATGTCTTCAATGCCCATTCTGCTGTCGTACTTTAGATCACCGTATAATGTGTCAATTGCCTACCTTGATCTCTTCTCTCTCCTCAGCGTGCATCCAGATTGGTTTATTATCATCTGCAGAAGACAGAAAATCACATAAATACTGTCTGGCATACAAGGAAACTACGTGTGGCCCACCAGACTGACACACTCAGCTTTTTGTTATATACTGTTAAAAACATGTCTGCTCATATTAAACATGGCCCATGGCTCTTGGGTCTGTATGATTTCACTGAGAGTGGACTGTCCTAATGTGGTCACGTCAGGCACAATTTGTTTGGCTAAAACAGGGGCCGTCACTTCAGCGTGACTCCCTTTAAGCCACTGGTCTTGAGATCCCTTCCCAGGCATCTAAACCCCCACTTACTTCCGCTCCCTATCATGTGATCTCAACAGGCCATGTGAAACCCCTGGTGGTAATGTCCATGCCTTTTTTCACACCTTGGCTCATGTGATGGTGCACATGATTAATAGTGAAATAGTGGAGCACGTCCAAAGGGGACAACCCCGACTAGAGTTTAAATACCTGGGACTCTCCACCTTCTGGTTTTAGAACTGAAGAAGCTCCTTGGGTGAGAGATGAAACATCATTAAAACTTACAGGAAGTCCAGTCGCCTTCTTTTTCAAGTTCTTAAGTCCACAATTACATGGATGACTGAGAACCTCAGACAGACAGACCTTAGAGGAGACGAGCTAAAACAACTACTTGTAGTAGTAGCTGCACAAAAGCTGCATATTATTTGTGTACTGTGAATTATGCAAAGCACCACTCCAGAGTCCCGGAATAAAAGCATGGAATTAGATAACAGCATAAAAGGTCCAAAATCCTGAAATGATCTATTTTCAAAGATAATGCCTCCTCTGTGTCTGTGCCAGCACATGGCTGTCACTCACAAACCCGTGCAATGCCAAATTCCAGCTAAGGCCCTAAATAATTATTGCACACTTTCTGTAAATCCTATAAACTTTATTTTACTTCTCAAATATCACTGTTTCCGTCTGCTATATGATATATTTAACTGAAATTGCTGATCCGAACAAGCAATACGTAACTGAAACTAAGTAGAATGTTAGACATAAC
>JAMQGT020004821.1:0-69655 GCA_024447675.2 Pterophyllum scalare | reverse complement strand
GCTCTTACAAAATGGAAGAGGAATAAGATCACTGCAACTTAGAAGAGATTATTAGGAAATAATATTTGATTTGAATAAATTAAGTTTCCTTTCAGTAAATGATTCTTTACTTAAGAAAAAAATTATCTGGAAAACATAATAGCCTTGTGATAGATTTTAATAGGGAACTTGGCCTCTTTATTAATGACTGAAAATGACCCTCTAAATTATCTAAAGTCCAGTATTAAAATGGGCAAGTGGTTATGAAAGTGCAAAAGCATGCACATTTAATTTTATAAGAATGCTCAGAGCTCAGCACAGTGGGCCTGTGTGCAGAGAGGATTTGAGTATTTCCTTTTTTATAAGCTGTGGTGTCATGAAGCTCTACACCACTACTGTACTGCGTGCGGCATCTGTGACAGCTGAACAAACTGCTGTGAGGAGTGAGCCAGAGAGCTACCAAGCGCACAGATCCCTGTAAATCACATCTCTCGACTGGTTGCCACGCAATGAAATCTCTTATTTGCAATCCAGCTCTTTTTGATAGACCAGAGCACCGCCAAGGCAGAGCTCCTCCATCCTCATCCATCTGTTCCAACTGGAGGCTTTTACAGACGCACAAATACATAGCAGACAAACAAAAATATCGCCAGTTATTACCAGTTATTTCACAGCAATCCTGCTTTTGTGTGTTCTAAAGGAAACATAGGCACCATACAAGATTTTGTAACCAATAAGGTGGCAAAGCTAGCAGAAGTTACATAAAAATGAACCCTGTATGAAACTTGTGCACATTACAGACAACATGTAATAACCTCTGTAATGTAAAATGCTCATTATCCAGACTTTTGCACAGCAATGCTTAACACTGCTATGCTATTTATTGTTTTGCTGCTTGGAGAGAAGCAGAATCACAGTCGAATGAAATAATCCAGGGTGAGCAAACTGGCAGACAGGAATATTTGGATGTTGTAGAAGGGACCAGAAGATGAACTTGTACCCAGAAGGTTTCTGCATGAACCTGCAATCATATTGTAAATCAATATCATTTCCCTAAATGATTATGCATACGCTCAAGCATTACAGACTGGTAACCTGTCCATGGTGTGTCACGTCTCTCGCCCTCTTCAGCTGCTCCACGAACATGTGGGGACACTGAAGCAGAAGAGGGTGGATAAATGGATGGATGGATGGATGGATAGATGGATGGATGGATGGATGGATAGATGGATGGATGGATGGAAGCTCAATTTCTGTGTGAAGGTAGGCATCATTTTCACCATCTAAAATGGATGGCCAGTACGGTTTGGAAGAATAGACAGAAGATGATGAATCATTTTTCTTATAAATTGTGTTGTGAGTTAATGAAAAATGGATTGGGAAAAGGCCAAAGAGTATTTCAGAAGTTTTCATAAGTTACATTTACATATTTTACATTTCAGTGTGTAGAGCTACAAGGTTCCTTACTCATAGTAACCACAGACATACCATCTAAGGTCATAATGTATCATCATGTCTTTCACTGTAAACTATTTATAGAAGTCAGCTTCAGGTCTTATTAGGTACTCACAAAATTTCATCTTCTAACAGTATTTTCCCTTACATGCAGTGTCAAGAGACACTCTAAATTGTAAACACTTAGATGTCCTATATTAATAATTACCCAAATCAGCTTCTCTGTGTTCCACTCCACAGATATCTCGCCTTCCTGCAGGTTAAGAGGGATCTCTACCATGGTCGCCTCCTGTGCAAGACATCAGATGCAGCTCTGCTGGCTGCCTACATATTACAAGGTATGACAAATACCTTTTTTCATAAGATCGAGCATGTTTAACCATACTATATACATACTTTACTGTGCGGGTGTATGCAAATATGTGAGCAGAGCATGTTTAAAATATGAACACTCATACAATTCATGCTGTTGTTGAAGGAGGGGATCTGAGTTGAAAAGCAACTTAGACACACTCAATGTTAGAAAAAACAACAACAGATTAAAAAGTTTACATAAATCAGAGAGTTTTTTTTTTATATATAAAAAGAGCTGATTCTCTTTGGTTCCTCTGGGTTCAGAGTCATCAACATGCAGAAGGGTGGGATACATTAAGAAACAGATTCCCTATCAAACAGCTATGCTACCAGGATTTTGTCTCTTAGACATTCCCTGAATCGAAATGTTCCCTGTGTCTCTTTGTGCTCCTACAGTAAATAACACAAACCAGAGTGTGCACACTAAAATCATCTAATAATTTTAAACTTAAAAGTGTTAAACAAACCAAAATATGTTTTAGATTTTAGATTCTTCAAAGTAGGCACCTTTGCACACTCTTGGCATTCTCTCAATCAGCTTCATGAGGTAATCACCTGAAATGGTTTTCCAACAGTCTCCCGGAGTTCCCAGAGGTGTTGAGCACTTATTGGCTGTTTTGCCTTCACTCTGTGGTCCAACTCATCCCAAACCATCTCAACTGGGTTTAGATCAGGTGATTGTGGAGGCCAGGTCATCTGATGCAACACTCCATCATCCTCTTTCATAGTCAAATAGTTCTTACATCACCTGGAGGTGTGTTTGGGGTCAGTGTCCTGTTGAAAAACAGATGATGGTCCCACTAAGTGCAAACCAGATGGGATGGCGTGTCACTGCAGAATGCTGTGGTAGCCATGCTGGTTGAGTGTGCCTTGGATTTTGAATAAATTACCAACAGTGTCACCAGCATACCATCCTCCTCCAGACTTCATGGTGGGAACTATACATGTAGGAACCATTCGCTCACCTTTTCTGCGTTTTACAAAGACATGGCATTTGGAACCAGAAATCTCAAATTTGGACCCATCAGACCTAAGGACAGATTTCCACTGGTCTAATGTCCATTCCTTGTGTTCCATGGCCCAAGCCATTCTCTTCCTCCTGTTGTTCTTCCTTAGAAGTGGCTTCTTTGCAGCAATTCAACCTTAAAGTCCAGATTCACACAGTCTTCTCTGAACAGCTGATGTTGAGATGTGTGTGCTACTTGAACTCTGTGACGCATTTAGGTGGGCTCTTATCTGGGGTGCTGTTAACTTGCGATTTCTGAGGCTGGTAACTCTGATAGACTTATTCTGTGGAACAGAGGTAACTCTCGGGCTTCCTTTCCTGGGGCAGTCATGATGATAGCCAGTTTCATCATGATGTTTGATGGTCTTTGCGACTGCACTTGAGGAGACTTTCAAAGTTCTTGAAATTTTTCAGATTGACTGACCTTCATTTCTTAAAGGGATGATGAACTGTTGCTTTTCTCTACTTAGTTGAGTAGTTCTTGTCATAATATGGATTAGAACATTAATCAAATAGGGCTATTCACTGTATACCAACTTTACCTCTTCACAACACAGCTCTCAAACACATTAAGAGGGCAAGAAATTCAAGAAACTAATTCTTGACAAGGCACAGCTGTTAACTGAAAGCCATTCCAGGTGACTGCCTCAAAAAGCTGACTGAGAAAATGCTAAGAAGTGCAAAACTGTCATCTAAGCAAGAGGTGCATACTTTCAAGAATCTAAAATATAAAGTGTATTCTTGTTTGATACTTTTTTGTTTACTAAATAATTCCATATGTATTTCTTCATAGTTTGGATGACTTTAGTATTAATCTACAATGCAGACAATTTAAATAATGAAATGGTCTCATCTCAGATCACTTGACTTGCAATGTGCAGAAATTTTGTTATGGAAATTTTGCCCAGTTATGTAAAAAAAAAATTTAAAATATTACTGCCTACACTGGCTTTAACTAAATTAATGTAACTGCCTCATACAGCAAATCAATCCTTGAGACTCAAATAATACATTTTAAATTAATAAATTATACAAAGCTGTTTTTTATATATTACATTATGTGGATCTTTGCTTGGATGTTGAAGCTTCTTTGTTATTCAGAATAAACATTAACTGATGTATTTTTGTGAATAGGTGTTTAAATAAAACCTTCACAAATTTATATTACGAGCTTTCATCTTTTTACTACTGTTATTTTAAAGAAATATTTTTCAATATCGTGCACTCAGGCTTGAGCTCTTTTTTCTGACAAAGCCAACCACATAAATGAGCTAAAGTCAAACATGTCCATTGGTACAATAGTTGAAAGCAACATGAATTGAAATAACTCTAAGTAAAAGAAATTAGTTTTTATGTCAACACTGACAAACTGAAAAATATTTTTAAAAACTCTTTTCTGTGTGGCATTTACATTTTTTTTAGTTTTACTCCTACTGCAGCGGGCAATACAAATTAGGTCCTCTTTGCGTGTTATTATTAGCACTCATGCTCAGACATGTACTGGGCAGCAGGGCACAGATTATATTCCCTCAATATTGTCAACATACTGCCTGTCTGTGCATGAATACCTACAGTAACGCAATTTATGTTTAAACTGAGCAAATATGATCAACTCTCTTCCCCATCACTGAACTGTGTGATGGAGAAATGTAAAAGCTTGTGTTTGAAAGTTCAAAAGTGACTCGTGGGGCAGCTGGTAGCACATACACCACGCACTTTATCATAGCAACAAACCCTGGTTCAGTTCCACCTCTGGTCTATACCCCTAGGTTTACCTATCAATTAAAGGCAAGGCAAGAAGCCAAACATAAAATCGTTAAAAAAAAAGTCTTTCTTTTATTTCTTCCTTTTATTTTCCAGCTGAAATTGGTGACTATGACCCTGGGAAACACCCAGAGGGCTACAGCTCCAAGTTTCAGTTCTTCCCCAAACACTCAGAGAAGCTGGAGCGGCGAATTGCTGACATCCACAAGACTGAGCTGATGTAAGGTGGCAACAGTCCAGATCCCTGTGTATCTTCCTTCAGTTCTATCAGAGACAGGGTGCAGGCATCACAGGATCATACCTAACTTACAGCACCTATGCAGTGAACTAATATACATAATCTTCAGATCACCATATGACAACAGTGGCATTCTTCTTTATCAGTACATTAAAAGCAGTGATGTAGAGGAACATGGATTTTTTTTTTCAGTCATATGGTACAAAGATTTTTAAGGATGCTTTCAAAAAATAAACCTATGAATGTCCTTTTTTTAATTAATAAAGTGCATACACAGTTTCTGAATGAGCACTTCTCAGGTAGTTAGTTTAAGAATTTTGGGGAAAAAATGCTGCTGTTCTCTGGATTTAGACTCACTTGTTACTCTAAGACCAACTTAGTGATGTTGAGATCAGGAGTATGTTGCACAATGTTGTGTTACTCTTCTAAGTGAAGATAGTTTTGTGAAATTAAACTGTATGTTTGTAGCTGTTGCAGCAGAAGAAAAATTGGGAGATGTCAGGAGCCTTGCAGACAGTAGAAAATCTAATCAACTAAACAGCTCCACAGTATTTCATACTTACTGTACATACAATACACAAATCTCAGGTGGACACTGGGTATAGACTTAATCCTACACTGCCCTCTGTTGCTCATTTCCTTCCCATAATTAAATGCATTTCCTAGAGTTAAGTGTCATCACAGGAAAAAAGTTGTCCTTAAAACATTTTGCATATGAATAACAGTGCTGACATAACTCAAGATTACAGAGTAGATGAAGGGGTGAATTTGCTAAGATACAAGAACCCTGAGTGTGGCAAAAGGATAATGGAGTTAATTCAGGTTCTTACACACTGACTGAGTGGAAGCAAAGAGCTACAGCTACAGTACATAATCCACTCGACCTAATGTGACTCATACACTAGTTTCGTCAACGATTATTAATAGAAGAAAGTACGGACAGCAGATTGATTTATAAGCCTTTCATTCCTGTGGTCAGTACAACAGCTGTTAGAACATTAGTCACTGCTTTAAAGTTTGATCTGCAAGACTAAAAACTGAATTAAGCTTTTGTTCAATTCTCTACACACAGTGAACAGATTTGATTATGTATCCTTGATCTTCTCAGGTTACAGCCTGGTAGCTAAGATTGAGATATTTTACAGCTTTTAGTTGCACTTTGTTTATTTATTAGAAATTAACATAGACTTCAAATAAGTCTGTATTAATGAGTAAAACATTGTGACAGAAGCCAGTATGTTGACTTTATTTATCTATTTTTTTTCTCAGTGGTCAGACTCCTGAAACATCAGAGCTCAACTTCCTCCAGAAGGCTCAGATGTTGGAGACATATGGAGTGGACCCACATCCATGCAAGGTTGTTATTATCTTATATATTATCTTGTGTTATTACAAAGGAAACTTAAAGAGAACCCTAACATGAATGTTTGAATGTTCCTGTGCCTTAAAATGCTGGCTTGATTTCTTTTTTCTTTTTATTAAAAAAACAAAAAACAAACAAACATGGATGTGCATGTCAGGATGTGTCTGGGAACCCAGCTTTTCTGGCTTTCACCCCTTTTGGATTCACTGTGCTGCAAGGAAATAGAAGGGTTCACTTCCTCAAATGGTAAGTAGAGATGAATGGCTGAAATTTTACATGATATTAATATTCAAATCAAAGGTCTGTACTTGCAAGACGTTGCCTTTATTTTTTACCAGAAATTAAATAAAAGCTGCCCATCAATTCTAAAACAAGTTTAAGTATTAGCATATATCCTCTGAATTAACAGCTTGAGCAAAAGTTTGAGCACTAACAAACTTTAACATTTAAACTTTTATTCCCACATACAAGCAACTTAAAATATATCAGATGCAGTCCGCTTCAAAATTACTTCAGTGCTTTAGATTGTGCTGTTTATAGGGCCAGAAAAGGACAAATAAAATCCTGCACTTAATGCAATTTCATGCATTGCTGAAAAAAAAAAACACAAAGTAAAGTACAAATTGAAATGTGAGTCCAAAGGAAAATAAAAGAAACCAGTGATCCATACAAGAAGATAACAGTAACCTTTTTAAGAGAGCAGCGCTAGCTGTGAGTTTTTCACAGCATCTGCCTTGTTTCGCTGTTTCCAAATCAGCTTTTCAACTCTTGTTGATTATTCTTGTAATTTTCTGTCTGTAATCAATGTGTCTAGACTTTTCAACACAGAAATGAATCACTGTTAGCCCTATTAATTTACCTTCAGCCACCATTAATATTTTAAAACCTTTATTCATTTATCTCTCTCTCTTCTTTCGCTCACTTTCTCCCCTATTCGTCCTGCTCTATCTCTGTTATTCTGTTTGGTCCATCTGTGTATCTCAACCTCAGGGAGGAGGTGACCAAACTGAAGTTTGAAGCAAAGACATTCCATATATATGCAAATCAGAAGGAGGTATGTGTATTCATTATTAAAACTCTGCCTATTCTTGCCTGTGGAGCTCAGGAAGTTAAATGAGTGCAGCTGTGTTTTATGCATGGGGAGCCAGTGTAGTCTATTCTTAATGCAGAAGTAAACGGGGAAGGATCTGACAAAAATGTATGCCACCCATGGGTTTTAGCAGACAAAAGAGTAAAATCAAGGCACTGTGTGAGAGGTGGTTGATGTTTATATTAGAGGAATAATTTCTTGTGGGTTTGCTTTGGTTGATTGGTTACAGTGCCCTTTAGCCAAGAGTGGGAAAGTCTTTCAAATCTATACAGACACCTTCTCATATCCTGAAACTCAACATAAGCTTTGGTTTAAAGGAGAATGTAAAGCCTTTAGATAATAAAAATGCTGTTTTCTATTGCAAATACGTGTTAATATACTGGACTTGTTACAGGATAAGAAGATCATACTGACTTACTTTGCACCTACACCAGAGGCCTGCAAGCATCTTTGGAAGTGTGGAGTTGAGAATCAGGCCTTCTATAAGTGAGTCAAAGGACACGCAAAACTTGAGGTCAGAATAGACATCTTTAAGGTAATTATTGTGTTTATGATTTTTCACTCACAGGCTGGAGAAGTCGAGTCAAGTCCGCACTGTGTCCAGTAGTAATCTCTTCTTCAAGGGTAGTCGCTTTAGATACAGGTATCAACAGTACAGTGCGTTTGATATAAATTATCGATGCATGATATGGGAATATTAAGTAACTTTTTTGTTTTTAGGGAGAAACTGTTATAATATAATTTGAAATAATTAGATTTTCTCTGTTTTCTTTTAGTGGAAAGGTTGCAAAAGAAGTAATGGAGCAAAGTGCCAAAATTAAGAGGGACCCCCAGAGATCCACAGGTAACAATAGTACATTGATTCAATCATATAACATATTGCTTAAGCTCTGTCCACATTTGCATGCGTTTGTGTGTGGTTTTATGCATACGTGTGTTTTCTCCCAGGGCTGGTATGGTGCCAAGTAGGAGTTGTCCATCCATCACCCACGGCCCTCGTCTGACGAGTGTACCAAGGACCCGACGGAGAGCTGTGCACATTTCCATTATGGAAGGTAAACCACAAACACATGAGCAGAGTGTAGCTGAAGCACTCATTGTCTTGATGGAGGTCATGTGAGTCAGTCCTCAGACTGGCAAGTGTGTAAAAAAATGCCTGTCACAGTGGAAGCACATAAGTCACCAAATGCGTCTTAGTCCAGTAATTCCTAACCTTTTTGTCTGATGTACTGCTGGAGTCCTTTTATATGAACGTAGGTAGACCTTCATCACATTTTTCATACTGCAAAACTACCTATTGGCTGGGTCAGCCATGTAAAGACCCTTTTAACCATTTGTCGGTCACTTTTAGCAAATTATTTTGGTCACTTATCCAGCTACTATTTATTCAGAACTTTAAGCTATGTAGCCTATTAGCTAAGCTTTTATTTCTATCAATAGTTTATTAATTTATATTATTTCACATGTTTATCCATTACTTTTAACAGTTTTAGAAGTGCTTTCATTCTAGCTAACTATTTAGGATCATTTGGCTATACTTTTGGCTGTTTAACCAATAATTTTAACTAGCACATACACATGCTGCAGTATTGCTTGGTCAGTGATTTTAGTCCATTGTTAGGTGGCTGCTAGGCAACATACTGACATCATAATATATCACATATAATGAAAGTTTTATGTGTTATTTAGACCTCATCGTCATGAAATGCAAATGATGTTATACCAACCTTCTGCTTGTCCTCCTTCACTACATCTATGAATCTTCTCTGTGGTCTTCCTCTTTTCCTCCAGCTTTTTGTCCAGTATATCCATTAGATCTCCTCTGCACATTTTCTCCATCATGCTTATTTTTTTTTCTTGTCTAAACATATAAAGCATTCCCAGTTAGCCCATGTCTTAACTAGCCAGCTAGACTCTTTGGCTAAACTGGTAGCTGCTTTTCATTAAATATTTGGATCTAGTGTTAACCAGTCTCTATGCACTGAATCCTCTGGCAGCTGTTATAGTAATGCTCTGGGATATCAGTGCCCCAGGCATATAAGGAATCACCATCTTGTGATTTGATTTGCTGTGGATTGCACAGCCATAACACAACATATTTGTGATCCTTTATAATACCTGAATGCCTGCATGGTGAAAATAGCACAATTTAAGTGCTTTTTCCATGTGAACAGCCTTCCTACTTGCAAATGTCAGTCATTCTCTGTATTTCTGTGATATCTCACTCTTTATCTGATGGGTGTGCTTTATTGAAAACTGTACACACTGTAGATCCCATCAGCAACTGGCCTCAGGTATTATTTTGACATGAGAAAGCCATCCTGTCAGTTTATAAAGGGCACTTACCATTCCCTTTTCCTCCAACAGGCTATTAACCTTTTGCCAATGCTGCCACTGAGAGTAAGTTTACTCTTTGCTGATCAGCCTGAGTCACACTAATAAACTTACAGCACAGTCTGTTCACAACGGCAAAAAAAAAAGTCTTTTGTCAAACTAGCCTCAATTCTTGTCCTGGACTTAGCAAACAGGCTCTGACATTGCACCCCAGTGTATCAACAGTGTAACAAACCCCCTGTGTTTTGTCATGTTGCTATATTTGCACTGGTATTTCAACTGGTAATAATATCTCAGGCTGAAAAAAACCTCCTGCTGTCAGGGACCATGCTGTGTGTGTCACAGCCGACAGCAGGAGGGAAGGTCGAGGTGAACTGTAGCACAAGTGGACCACATTCCCGGGCCTTGTCTTTCACTCTCTGACTGTCTTTCTATTTATCTACCACTGTCAGCCTGCCTGTCAGCATGTGGGAGCTTACTGCAGAGAAGAGAGTGCTGCTTAGCTAGACCAGCAACAGTTGGAGACAGAGAGACAGCAGAAAGGCAGAGAACGAAGAGGCAGTTTTAAGATTTATAAAACGAAAGAACAGCAGCTGAAAGCGTGTTGAAACACAGTTAAGAGTAGACAAGTGCTTTTGATATTGTTTAATCATGGTAAAGTGTCTGATCCGGATCAAGACCAAGGTGAATGTTCACCTGCGTATGATCAACCATTGTTATCGGGATGTGAAGGTGCGTGTGCTGTCGCTGGGGCCCAGGCTTTTGGGCAAGGCTCTGGGAGTCCTACCACTTCTCCCTGCTCTACCGGTGGGCTCTTCAGCCTCAGGCTCTGGACCTGGGTTGAGACAGGAGTCCAGGACCCCTTCCAGACTAGCTGTCCCTCCCCAGTTACATGGCTACAGCCCAGCAGGCAGTCGTACAGGTAAAAATCAAGGCTGGTTTTGTCAGATTAGATTATGGAGTGCTGGGTTTTTGTGGTTGCAGGATTTTTAGAAAGTTGTCTTTCTAGTATTTGAACCTACTATATATTTCAAAACATTACAGCAATAGGTGATTGTGTAAGATATCGTTGATATCGTTCCATGTGGTGGAAATCAAGTGGATATCAGAGTTTAAAAGCTTACACTGTCATGAAGAACAGCTGTTAGGATGTTGTGAGAGCTGAGGAAGTTCCTAGAGGACGTCAGTCTCGTGTTGCATGTTTACTTTAGGGTCACAGTTGCCATTTGTATTTTTGTATACATAGATTACATGATGGGAGGACACGATCATTTTCTACTCTATAAGCTGTGAAAACCTAGCCATTAAAAACAAATAAGGCTTCCCTTGTGATTATATTAGCATATGAAATATCAGCACAGTGTTAAAGACAGCACAAGTGTACCTTAATATTCTGGTAGCTCAGCAAGCCAGGCTCCAGAGGCTTGTGGAAACTTTGCTTCAGAACTAATTAATAAGGAACTGATGAACAAAATTTCCCTTTAGACCTCCTCTTTTATGTACTATAAGGGATAGGTTATAATAATAAACATGTCTTTTCTGGGCATCTACTAACTCTGTGGCTAATCATGAGCAATTATTAATCACTACATACTGTTCATACCTAGAAAAACTGCTTATTCAACACCATGCCACCTACATGTGTTGACTTATTATCATAAAGATACAGCTGTTACTTCCAACATTACCAGATCAGCCCACGCAAACAACATGATGGATAGCCCATGGTAGTCGCCCATTCTAGGTTCTTTTAATAACGCTTGTTCTCAGAACAGAAAACACAATACAAAATGATGACTTTGATGAGTGTAGGCACAAATTAAATATATCATTATGGACTACATCTATCAATAACAGGAAAACAGAGATATTAAGGTACCGTTTCCATCTGTTATTGCTAACTGTTTAGTGCATTTGATAAAATTATGCTAAAAATAGTCATGAGATTAATTTTATTTAATCCTCACTTAATTTTAGTGCCTAAAATGTTTCACAATTCTGTATTTTGATGTGATAACACATTAGAGCATTATAGGCTTCAACCTATTGCACATTTCTAAGGGAGGTGAGAATGAACCAATTTATTTCCAGCTAATTCACAGTTTGTTCTTCTGGTTTTTTGGGGAAAGTTACTGGTACTATATCTGGTTTAGTGGTTAACACATGAAAGATCCCATAGTTCAAGACCAGGAGGAGACACAAACCTTTTGTACTCCAAGTGCTGTCCTCCAGCTTGGATAAATGGGAGTGTTGTGTCTCGCATAAAATCTGTGCCAAATCAAACATGTGAATCTATCCACTGTGGCAACCCCTTGGGGAACTTAGGAGGACGCAGAGGTACCTTTTACTTTTCTTTAATATATTACCAGAGTTCTTTTGTAGAAAGCTTTTTAGATTAAACTTAGTTATTGTCCCAGATTTTTAATATATTATAAAGTTTAATGTATGAGAAAACATCCTGTCAGGATCCGCTTTTAAGAGGTGCACCAAAGGAGCACCAAAAAGTTATTAAATTTTGCATCTCTCTCATAAACTCCTGTCCTCCTCTGCTGTTTCTATCAGGTTTGGAGTCCCTTCGAGACAGTGCTCACTCCACACCGGTGCGCTCGGTTTCGCATGGCGACTCCTTCATGCGTTCCCGGAGCCAGATGATGGATGGCAGCGAGGCAAGCACGTCAGCAGTCATCTCGGATGAGGCCTACAGCCCGTCCGACAGTGTGCTGCCTACACCAGTGGCAGAACATGGAATGGAAATGCCTTTGGCTCGTCACCTCAATGGCGCCCCCTGCAGCATCGATGAGGAGGAGTCAGAGGCAGGGACATCAAAAGAGGGGCAGGCCACAGAATTTGGGCACGGCAGGAGAGAACAACGTATGGTCAAGAGCAAGCCCACAACATCTAGCGATGTAGAAGAGCTCAACAAGTTTATCCTGAGTGTGTTACGTCTCTTCCTGGTTACCATTGGACTTCTGTTCGCCCTCCTGCTGCTTCTCATCATGCTGACAGAGTCAGACCTTGACATTGCCTTCCTGAGAGACATCCGTAAGACACCTGAATTCCAGCAGTTCCACTTTGAATACTTCTGCCCTCTGCGGCGCTGGTTCGCCTGTAAATTACGATGGATGGGAGGTTTCCTTGTGAGTGAGGCAAAGTGAAAAGAGACCAAATGACTCAACACAGGCCTCCACTGATGGAGCTTGGACACAGATAACAGACAGGTCAAAAGAGAGGGCAATAAGAGGGAAATGGATGGCCCTGTTCCTGATATCAGCTAAGCTTGTCCCAGGAATAATCCTTTCACAAGCCACGTACCGTCCCCCGAAGAGCCTAGTTTATTACGTTTGACCATTATTATAAGTAAAGGAAATTTTACTTTAGAAATTCAGGTCATCAAGGTATTTTATTTTTGCACAGAATCACAGGAACTGGGTTTAATTTAAATACTGTATCAAGTCTGACAGACCTCACTTATTCAACCACAGATAATAGTTGCCTTTATTTTTTTATTAATTTATATGTTGTATCATCACTGTAATACGGAATGACCTGAGGTGTTGGGGTGCAACTGAGAGTTTGAGAGCTTTTGCAGAAAACAAGATGGGATCCAGACTAGCTCATCAGTTTTTAAGTCAAATCAGCAACATTCACGATGATTAAATGTTATTATGGCTGCTGTTTTCAGATGGAGGGCTCAGAGAAATTGTAAAATGGAACCATAAGCAGTACTGAATGTAGATGAGTCCTGAGTCAAATATGTTTGCAAATATTATAGTTTTATACGATTCTTAGGCAGATACAAATAGACTTTACACATTTCTCCAGATGTACTTTACACTCTCACATCTGGAACATTCAAATTAGAACAACTGCTGAACACTAGCTGTAGTAGCTTTGTGACACAGGTGTGACGTGGTGCTGCCCTGACAGAAGACTTTATTAGTGGTCAGACGTCTGCTGAGTGGGCCCAGACAGTTTTTGCCCTGACACTAGGGGATTAATAAAGTTTCATCATCTAATGACAATAAATTAAGTCTCTGTAAGGCTATAAGTAATTAATGGAGTTTATAGGTTTACTGTTTAATAAATAGCAGCCAAATAACACCAATGACTACAATTAAAATCCGTGCGTGAGGAACAGTTGTCACTTTGCTGTAGTTACTTTTACAGTAGTTGTAAAAGTGATGGGATTATGTGAGCTAGCGCTGTAGTGATAGTCAAGTGTCTGGTTAGTTCTTTGACTGCCACAATCTGTAGGTGTAGTTCATCTTGATGTGCAATACTGTTAATATTAACAAAAAAAAACAGATCCTTTACATCAAGGGGAATTTGACTTTGTTTTGCCTTTGTACAGTGCAAATATTAGTGCTATTTTCCAACAGCAAATAGTTAAGAGTTTGTTTTTGGTTAAAGACCCATGTTGAGTGAAGGTCATTCACCTTTGTTTAGCTCTGCTGTGTTAAAAATTATGCATTTATCTGTAAAGGCTGAGTATATTTAAATCATTTTTGTACCATCTTGTTAACATGTTGACATTTCCCCCACAGTGACTTTTAATGTACTTGAAGCTATTATTATTATTTTCTTTTTTGTTACAGTGGTTCTATGGTTTTCAGCCCTGCACTCACAATTGAGCCTAAGATAAGTCGTGTTTACGTCCTTCTGTAACCTTCATCACGCCAACCAAAGAAGCCTCTGTTGTCCCATACTTCTGTCAGTTTGCGTCAACAGATGGTAAATTAGTCTGCTGTCCTTCTCCAGCCTTATTACTTATATTTCACAGGTTAGCCTACAGTGTGTCTTTACAGCCCAGAGCAACAGAATCAATTCAGACTATGAGGTCAGTTTTCACTGTAAAAGTATTTGTCCTCTCAACAAGCCTGCAAGGGCTTAGGATGCTGTGTATATACAAGGAACAATTTGTAGATCTGCCCATAAAAAAAGCAAAAGTCATACCTGATTTCAGTTTAGCAAAGATCATGTGTTGTGCACATCTGGACTGCTTCCTGTGCTGCTGCCATTTTAAGAATGCTCCCTGGAAGTACTGTTTTGACCATTTGCACTTATCTGTAATGTCACCATAGAGCTCAAACTTGTGCAGAGAGCAAAGATCAACTTTGCTGTCTCCTCACAACCATCATGTTGACAACTCACAACTCAAAGACCAAACAGTCCACAGTGTCCAATCCTGAAAGTGCTGCAACAGCTCAGGAGTGTGCTAGTCTATTTTTCATGAAGTTGTGCCCTGTGAATAATTCCCCCGGGCTCAACAGCAAGTTGTCCTTTAACATCCTGAGACATCATAGGGAGAACATTCAATGCAAACCACCTTAGCTGTGGCAACTGCCAGTGCTCCGTATGTGTGCCCACTCAAAAGGCACTAAAAAAGTAGTTAGACCGCATAAGCACAGCCGTGCTCACCAGTTTTGGCTCCCTGAAATGTTCCTATATTCCAAAACAAAATTCAAGTTCAAGGGACGATGCTTTCAGACAGTCTAGGAAAAGGGTCAGCAACCTTTCAATTTTTCCCCTCAAAACAATTTGTGTGGTGTGTTTCTAAACATATTCAGGCCTTATAATGACTATGAAACATCCTGGAGCCTGTCGCAGCTGTCATAGGCGAGAGTTGTTGATAACAAAAAACTACTCTCTCATGTGAGCCTATCATGAAACAGCAACGCTTTGAGTCCTTTGGACACTTTGAGTCTTACCTGTGGGTGGGCAAATTATTCAAATTGAAAAAGAAAAAGCCTATTTTGATGATAAATAAAACAGCAGCCAAATACTTTAAAAACATATAAAAATTAGAAAAAAGGTTAGTTTCAATTTAATTTTGAGTCCAGCTGTACATCAAGCACATTGGTAAACCAGCATCCTTTGGTGGTGAAAGAAAACAAATCTTTAAAAAAAAAAAAGGCCATTGTTCAGTTTCGTTTCAAACAATTTTTTGTTAAAGCCACAGAGAACCACTGGAGCTGGGCAAAAGAGCCGGCTCTGGAGCCACAAGTTGGAGATCCAGAGAAAGCACACAATCACAAATGTGCAACTGACAAATGAGTACTGTACTTTAAAGGGAATATTCTAAGAAAATAGCAGCAGTCCAGAGACGCACAAGACGTTGACTTTAAAAGAGAGAGTGGCTTAATTTATATTAGGTATGGTTTACAGATTTTTCTTTTTTGGGCAGTCGCAACATTTCTTGATCATACCCGGTATGCTATGTGCCACCAGTTATTACAGGCTGGACAGACATACATTATACCAAAAAAACAAAAAACAAAAGAGAGAGAGTGAGTGAGAGCACGAATTATTTATGCAAAAAGAAGGATAATTAAGGAAAGTAACAGGCTAAAGTATCTGTATCATTATCAGGTACCTGTAGGTGGTTTGGAAAGTTGCTGTGTTCAAATCTTATTCAAAGTTAACATGAGAAGCTTTGCTTTGAGAGTTGCTGTAGTGTTCAATGTCCACTTTTAAATGCTGATATTATTTTTGTACCCAGAAAAAGAAATTACAGTATTAACATGTGAGTGTGTTACCCTTTTAGTACAAAGCTGGGTGAGTAACAGAAGCATTGAATGAAAGATTTATATTTTAATTTAAAAAAAACAAACATATTGTGGGGTTGTTTTCAGACTTGATGAATAACTTACCTGCTTTAATTCAGATGGTGCTCTGTGGATTTTGAGTGATGTAAGGCAATCGTGTTTAGAAAGAAACTGCCAGTAAAGGGAAACATTTACCTTTATGTTCATGCATATATATATATATATATATTTTAAAAAATCTACAACTTAAGCAATTTGAGCAATAAATAATACAGATATAATAAATATAAACGACAAAATAATTTTTGTCTCAATCCTGTAGACAAGCAGTCTGCAGATGCATGCATGTACCAGCAGTGGTAGGTAACACTGTGGTACAGATGCTTCTCCAGAAGATCTATTGTCTATAAAAAAAACTTTCTTGGTGTAAATCCTATTTGGTTGCCTAATGTTAGACTTTTTCAATTGAGTTTATAGACATAACATACAAGTTTACTTGTGAGAAACTTGACACCTGACAGCACACCTGGGATTTATGATGGTGGAAGAAAACAGGTATATAATTTAAACAGCAGTAGTAGCATTTTTAACTACCTGAACCTTTCCTTGTGCAATGTAGTTGGCACAGTGACCAAGGGGTGACAGTTCCTCTGATAAGCAACTCATTTTCAGTTTAATGAATGATGTAAACAAGGCCTCAGACATGGTCTTACTGTAAGCTTCCTTCCTGTACCATGGCCCTGCACATGGAAATGTCTCTGTAAGCATGTGTCCTGCATTGATTACCTCCAAACAAGACTGCTTATTTCCAATCACTGACGGAGGACTGGTGTAATCTGTTTATGAATAAATATCATCTATTCTTGACAACTGGCAGCTAGTCTGGCTACAAGTTGAATTTTGAAATCACAGAAGCATCAAAGACATTTAGTGTGAAATTCAGTCAATAGTACAAACCAGATCAGCACCATGTGGCATTTATCATTGCACACGCATACACCTTATATATTGCCAGCTCCAGTTGATAAAGATGCTGCCACTACTGCTGGCATTCATAGCATTCACATTGACAATATTTTGTAATAAAACATTTATTTTGTTTGCTTCACAAATACAAAGAAAAAAATGGAAGTGAACACAACTTAATAGGCACTTCAAAAAGTCCTTTCACTGACTACAGAGGAAACCCAGTGTAGATATTACTTGGGTTTTGTGAGACATTTACATAATTTATAAACCTCACATTTTCCAAATTCCACTGGATGCAATTAAGATTTTCTTTAATAGAAATAAAACCTAAAATATCAAACTGAACAAGCCTGTGCACCGACTTCAACTATGGTAATGTATAAGATGAATTGGCTATGATCCTGTTGTAAACACACCAGTGTCTCAAAAAGGTCCAACAGCTGGTTAGTCGGTATCCTGGTCAAAAATAAATAAACTCAAATGGGGGAAGCTGAGGTCTATTTGAAGGCACTAACCACCTAAAGAACAGTAAGGAGCTACTAATAGAGCACAGGTGTACAGCTGCCAAATCTGTATTAAAACTGAGCTTGTATGGCTACTTTAAGAACACTGCCAATGGAGAAGCCACACACCATGAAGACTGCGGCAGCATCATGCTGTGCGCATGCATCTTTGCAAGTCTGGCCATTTTAAGAGACACAGGGTCGAATAAGTGCAACAAGACGGCATATCTGAGGAAAATGATTTCCAGCAAGGCAGCAAATGCGAATCAAAATTAACACGAGCGGCTTCAAAACAGAGGTAATTCTGGAGTTGAGGCCTCACTTCAGTTAAGAAGTTGTAGCAGAGAACTCATTCGGCCCTCATGAAACTAGACCGAGCTAATTCAGAAATGCAGAGAGCAAAGAAGAGTGCACTGTCCTTGTGTGGAAGTTTGGTAAATGTGCAGCCACATACAGTAGGTTTAAGTTTGAAAAGGGGGAAATACAGTTTTATCTCACATTTGTGTCTAAACTTTACTGAATAAAGTTAATGCAAAGATCTAATTAGCCAATCATAGACATTCAATGCACAGCATAATTTTCCTTCCTATCCTGGCATTAACTGCAATCCTGAGAACAGCCAAACTGCTTTCAACTGGCAGCAGCAACTTAATGTTACAGCAGTGCAACATAGAACATGTTGAGCAATGAAGTGAACATGCTACAGCAGAAGGCCACATCCAGTCCCACTCCTGTCAGGTACAAACTCAGGCTACAGTGGACACGGGCTCACCAACACTGAACAGCAGATTGTAAAATAATGGTTTCAGTTTGGCAAGAAAGTTTCAACTAGAGAAAAGAATATGTATATTATGACATTAGGTGTAAAGTGAGAAAACATGAAGTACAAAGGATAAGGCTTTTTTGTACAATCACACCATCTAATGTAGCTATAAATATATTTTGTGAGCAGCAAGGAATTCTGGCATTTTGCTACTGATCCTGCATTACTGCACAGCATACACCATTTATACTGCAATACGTCTAAGAATATGATTCAATTTGATTTGCTGCAGGTTTGTTACTTTGCTTTAGTGTAAGAATAATGTATTAAAGCGAAATACAGAGTAACAGGAGATTTTAGAGGCTATACTGAAATCCCCTGGACGTTTGTAAGTTGAACATTCTGATTGCTACCAAACTACTTGTTTCTCCTACT
Source organism: Pterophyllum scalare (assembly GCA_024447675.2). NCBI lineage: Eukaryota > Metazoa > Chordata > Actinopteri > Cichliformes > Cichlidae > Pterophyllum > Pterophyllum scalare. The sequence continues at coordinate 50,857 of JAMQGT020004821.1, read as the reverse complement.
CTGCTGAACCCAGCCAGGACCTTTGGTCTCGCACTTTTTGGTCTTTGATTTAGTCAGAAAAGACGTGAATCCGCCCTGATGCATTGCCACCCAGCAAGGCATTCCTCGTAGGGTGGAAAGCAGTGATAGAGAGGACTGTGCTGAGGTTCTCGCTGTCCATGAAGGAGTGCTGGGGTTGGCCGCTTTCATGGAACACCTGCACTCTCCTAGGCTTCATCATGCTCCCCACCACAAAGCAGTCTTCCCGTTTAGGGTCCCACACTGCTGACAGTTTAGTCAGCCAGCGGCCTGTTCGCATGTCGTGTCTGTCAATTTAGATTGAAAAGGCATTTTTAGAGTATGCAGTTCTAAATGCACAGAAGAGAAAAAAAAATTAATAAATTCAATTTTGTAGAAGTACCTGATGGTTGTCAGCAAAGGAGATTTAGTGGTCATTGCAGATGTGTCATATATCCTGTTAAGAAGAAAAACAGATAAGGACATTGTGCTGAAACTGTTGGAGAGGGGGGGCTAACAAAAACAAGCACCGCAGCATGTCACAGTGCTGTGTCCGCTTCACCTTATGTTGTTATCCATACAGGAGGTAAGAACTCTGTTTCCAGTACAAGGGGAGAAATAAGCACTGGATATGCTTAAAGAGTGGCCATGCAGCTGGGATACTGCTTGGCTTTTGGTCTTCTTCAGGCTTCGGCTGTCATAAATGCCAACTACCCTGCAAAAAAAAATTAATTAATGAATAAAAATAAAATCAGAGCATCCACTTAACATTCAAAGACAGTGACACAAAAATAGAGAAATGTAAATAAAGTCCATACTTGCTTTCAGCCACCACAAAGTACTGCTTCTGTAAAGGGTGGACGCTAACACAACGCACTGTCTTGGGGTCCAGTGTGTGGAAGGATTCGTGGGAGTTTCTGCAGGGTATATAACACGCTTATGAAAATGCTTGTATATAAAATTAAAACTGTTCAAAAGAAAAGAAAATATGACATCACTAAGACAATGTTACTATCTCACCCTGGGGTGCGCCTATCAACGATGGCAACGTCTCCGTACCAGGTCCCGACCACTAGTGTCGAACAGTCATGTGACATGAAGTCAAAGGTTTTCAGGCCATCTTCAATATCATACACCTAGAAAAAAAAAAATATTTACATATGGACTACAATCCAAACAGACTGACCTCAAAGGAGGTTTCTTACATCATCAAAAACAGCCTTTTCTACATCCATGCAGCGGAGGGATCCATCATAGCTAAGGCTCAGCAGTTGTGTGGGATGAGATGTGGAGAATGCCATGCAGCCCACTGGACGGGTGTGGGGCTCAAAGAGCAGAACACCATCATCACCCCAGTCACCACCCTAGAAGAGTATATACATGCAATAAATAAATTGTTACAGTTCATCCAACCATGTCCAGAGCAAAATAAAAACAAAGTTAAACATGAAGCAAGGCAAATATCCTGAGGACAACACCTGTGAATTTTTGTGAAGAGACTAAATTGAAGACTGAACTAAAGCTTTAGTTTTGAGACACTTTCTGCCATCTAGTGGTCAAGCACTAGTACTTGATAATGGAAGCAAAAATCTTACCAATTTCCAGAGTCCCACTTTCCCCAGTTTGTCTCCTGTAGCTATCAACAAGCTGCTGGTGCAGGGGTGGAAGGCTGCAGAGAAGATGCGATCCTTCACCACTTTGGCAACTTTGTCCTCATTTATCTTCATGTTCTTCAGTGTAGAGGTGTACCTGTTTTAAGACAGCAGTGAAAGTGTTTGCCCACCTCTTTCGAACATTATTAAGTTCTTGCAATACATGTGACCATCTGTACAGGGGGAAATAAATAAAAATAAATAAAAAGGGAGCACTTTCTTAAATCTTACTCTTTCAGGTTAAACAGCATCTTTTTTTCTTCTTTTGAATCCTGTCAAAGAGAGAAGCAATTTCATGATTTCCTATTTGAGTAAGAACAATTAAGACTGAAGATGCCAGGCCTTCCACACCCATCCACCTGCCCACGCATGCACACACACCCCAAGCATAACATTATGATCACTGACTGGTGAAGTGAATAACACTGATTATCTCATCATGGCACCTGTTAGTGGGTGGGACATGTTAGAGAGCAAGTGAACTTTGTCATCAAAGTTGATGTGTTAGAAGCAGGAAAAATGGGCAAGCGTAAGGATTTGAGCGAGTTTGAAAAGAGAAATTGTGATGGCCAGACGACTGGGTCAGAGCATCTCAAGCTGCAGCTCTTCTGGGGTGTTCATGGTCTGAAGTGATTAGTATCTACCAAAAATGGTCCAAGGCCCATCAGTGAGCCTTGGCTGCCCATAATCCTGTTGCTGGTGAACCAGCAACAGGATTATGGGCAGCCAAGGCTCACTGATGCATGTGGGGAGCGAAGGCTGGCCCGTGTAGTCCTATCCAACAGATGAGCTACTGCAGCTCCAACTGTCGAAAAAGTTAATGCTGGTTCTGATGGAAAGGTTTCCGAATGCACAGTGCATCGCAGCGTGTTGTGAATGGGGCTGCATAGCAGCAAACCTGTCAGGGTGCTCATGCCAACCCCTGTCCACTGCAAAAAGTGCCAACAATGGGCACATAAACATCAGAAATGGACCGCAGAGCAATGGAAGAAGGTGGCCTGGTCTGATGAATCACATTTTCTTTTACATCATGTGGCTGGGGGTGTGTGTGTGTGCATTGCTTGCCAAGAAAACACCTGGCACAAGGATACACTATGGGAACAAAAATGTGAAACTGTGGGGGGGAAGTAAGTATGGCACATAAATATTGAATACAAGACAGGGAAATATCCTAGAAAACTAACTTACCTCAGAACAGAGCTCAAGAAGTTGAGAAGGCAGCTTGTTTCCTTCTTCCATGTTGATTGGATCCATGGGCAGGGGGCCAGGGGGCTTCTTTACTGGTGAAGACTTAAAAGCAAGTCAACAACTATAATGAGTAACATACCCAGAAAGAAAGAAACAAACAGAAACTAGAGAGACAGACTTAAGATGCAGCAGTGGAGTTGTGTGAAATAAGACGTTACAGATGCATTATTAGACTATTTATTTGTCGGTACCCGTTCATAAATAAGTGTCCCTCTGGGTTCAGGAGGAAGTTCCAGGATCTTTGCCTCCTTTTTTTGGAGCCGCAGGGATTTGCGGGATGGCAGCACTTCTTTTACAGCAGCATGTGCTCTGCAACCAAAAAAGGTGAACATTAAAGGAACCTCAAGAAGAAACGCAAGAAAAGCAGTCAGAGTTAAGTAATCAAACCAGTGGTTTATCTGACATTCAAAACATAAAGCAACTTTCAGTATAATGAGATAACATTCAGATATAAGAGGGGAGGGATGGGGTCATTCCTTGCACTTAACAACTACTCCACATAGTTTGTTTACTTTAGTATACATGGTTCACTCAAAACAATAACAGTAGGTTAGAGGAGCACAATGCTGTTCCATAGAGAAAACCTGAAGGAAAAGTAAACATGATATTCTTGTAATTTCTGCTCTGCAGAACTCCAGTGCTGTGGTTTTTCAGATTGTTCCCAGCAGAAAACACTGATAATTCTGAGCTGACACATTGGTACCAACAGGTTTGCAGCCCACTGTACCTTGCGAGACCCCTCTGCGATGACTTTGGTCGTGTCAGTTGCTTGAACTCCTCAGTTGCCTTTTAACAAAAAAGAAAGATGAACTGAGAGAATCACACATGATCCTTTTGTAAGGATTTATTTCTTACTCTTACAGTCAGGCTGGGTTATAACACCATGACCAGCAAATCTGACTACTGCTGCTCCCAGTTTAAGCAAAATTTTAACTGTATGTCAACTGTGCTGATAATGACGAGTTTCAATCCACTTAATTAAAGTGTAGATTTAGTGGATAACCTACCTGGAGTAAGTTGATAGAAGACAGAAAAGCTCGGTTCTGTCTGATGTTCTCCAAGCGCTCAAGTTCATAGGCAGAGAGAACCCCATATCCATTCTGCTACAAAAAGATACAGCACTGAAAAAAATCTGCCCATCTCACATTGAAGAAGCCATCGGGGTGGTGAAGAAACAAAGTAAGTCCAAAGTAAGAAAGTGTGCAAAGTTTTTGTACTTACAGATGCTTGCGCCACATCACTGTTTTCATCCTCCTCCTCATCCATCGGTTTATTATTCTGACTGCCGTTTTCAGCGACGGTTTTTGTTTTCTATCAGGCAAATATGGCCAAATAAGCAAAGCGAGACAAAACAAAGTTTTGCAATGACTGTTTGTTCCCATCACTGTAAAGAGGCTCTCACCCTTTTCTTCTTGGGCGTTTCATCTTCAGGAGAGTACTGAAGGCGTTTAGGTGCAAGAGCGTTTCGAGATGACCGTCGCACTGACGCCGCAAGATTCTCAGGAGTCATTTCCTGCAAGGTGTGCCTCGTTAACAATTTAGTCAACATTAAGGCGTTCATACAACTTTCCTCCAAAAGATTCACCAAAACTAACAACACACCTTCGCTTAAAATTGTGCTCGTTAATGTTAATGTTAATGCACCAGCTGCCTCACACAGGCAGGATACAGGAAACCACATTCAAACAAAATTAATTACTATACCTTTACAACCACAGCCGCTTCGCGTTTTGTTCGGACAGTCGCCATATTAGTACAGTTATAATGAGAAGTACGAGGACTTGTTTCAAAAAACCGGTATAAGATAATGCGTGAATACCTCAAAACTAAGAACTTATGCGTTCATGACAATTACGTGAGAGGAGCAATTGGCGCCACATGCACCAAATGTTTTGTAACTAGCCCCTCCCCCTTGCTTGTGAAACAGAATCCGGGTAACTGATTCGCTGATATTTTTTTACGTCTCAAGAACAAAGGGGTTGGTCTCTGCCGACAGCAGCCAATGAACGCCGTACAATTTTAAACACGGTTCGCCTCAGCTTCTGCTAGTAAGACGTCGTCATCTTGTGGCAGAATTGGGCAATAGCAGTGTCAGGGAGCTTGTGGTTATTTGTGAATAGAATAGAATAGAATAGAATAGAATGCATTTATTTGTCATTACACAGATTGTACAATGAAATTGGAGGACCACTCCTGTTCAGTGCCATGCAGTAGAATAAATCTAAAACAAAATATATTTTTGGTTAAAGGTAAACAATCGACAGCCGAACAATGCCAATGTTTCCCATCACTGGATAAAACAGAAAATTGTTCTTTATTGAAGACAAGCGCACATTAGTTGAAATTGGTTTATTGACAAAGCATACACAAACATGTGAGGTGGCTCAGATGATAATAAATGATTGAGTCCTGTTCCTTTGCATACTTGAAGACATTTTTGCACATATATCAAACAACTTCAGAAAGGGCCACATGGGGACAAGGAGATTACGTCAAGGGGTCTGCTTTAATTAAATGAAAAACATAAAATATTCTTGATGTCCTGGTTTGGGCCACATAAAAGTCTCAACAAATCTTCCAAAATTCAACTATTTGCCCAGCTATCATACTGTGTGTTAAATTATTAACATGTGTTAGGTTATAAACAAATTTTCCTTTTCTTTTCTTGCATTTGGCTCAAAACCTTCATGACCCAGTTTAAATAATAGCATTAGATCTTATCTTAATCCTCTGCCTCACAGGGGCCATAGGGCCTTAATAGCATACTGTAAGATGCTGTTGTGAAATTAACCTTCCAGAAAACACGTTAGAAACCGTAATTTGAGATCAGACCTTTAGGCTGAATAAAACACTTCCGCAAGCACTTCCAAATACAGACACACTCAAGAGCTCCCAGTTTGTTGCCATTTTACTCTTCATGCTTTAGGTAGAGGGTAAGAAGAGCATGTGGACAGTCCACACATGTTTTTCCCACGCTCAATCAAAAAATATCTGATGGAATAAAACAGAAATATGTCAGCAATGCTTGCAAGCTATAACAAGTCATAAAGCTCAAATACACACAGTCTATATTTACCCATCCTTTCCCCAGGCTGTGCCCCAAGAGTTCTTCACAATCCAATACGGCACGCCGTTCCTCTCAACGTCATAGCCCACTGCCAGGACTGCATGATTCACTTTGTCTGCTGTGTTCTTACACTGGGTGCTAAACAGACAACACTAGATCAATAGAGCATATGTCTTCTGTAGGGTGAGTGGGCTGATTGTCTCTTTCAATATTATAGTGCAGGCTACATTTGCAAAATGTGGTGTGTAGTTGTTTTATGCTGTTTTGTGACTGAGCCGCGGTGCAGACGGGCTGCTCAGAATACAGGAAATCCAAGATGCTGACATTTAAAAACTTGCTCATTTGTTTGCAACAGTTCACAATCATCACACATGCATAATTTAAAAGTAAAAGCTTAAAAGTAGTTGTTTTAGACTTCACTGCAAAGGATTTTTATTCAAGTAGCAAAAATATGTTTGTATGTCTAATTAATTTTGTGCCTCTGAATATGGGGGACTATGTATAAATAGTTAATAAAGTACTTTTGCCAAACCACATGAATTAAAGCTGAAAGTCTGCACATCAATCACATCTTGACGTTTTGATTTAAAACCCACCATGGTGGTGCACACAGACAAAATTACAAAAATGTGTCATTGCCCAAAACCTTATGGACCTAACTGTAAACAACCTGACGTGACCTGACTAATGTGTGTGCAAGCAGGCTGTTGTGACCTCCTACTTTCAGTGAAACTGTTGGACACCACAGATTGTACTAGTACTCATTATGTCCACAGTCCTTGTCCATGTCTAAATAACACTGTGTTGGTGGATCAGATATCAGAAAGCCTGTTATTGTATTTTTAGTATTTCCATAGCATCATGACCCATATTTGGATTTTATTACTGTTTTGACATCATTCAATTTAGCAGTCTTTGATTAGGGTTTCTGTTTGTCTGACTTCTTAAGTGTTAACAGTCAGTCAGTCCATCTTCTTCCATTTATCCTTTTTTACTTGCTTTCTCTGCCCCCCCCCCCCCATGCATTCCCTGATTGTTTTCACCTGTTGTTGATTACTTCCTCCTGCGTCCTGCTCTCACCTGTGTACTGTTGTCTAATCAGCCATCTGTGTGTATATATTAAGTGTCTATGTTTGCTTCCTGTCTGTATGTGTCCATGTCATATTCCTTGTGTTAGTTAGAACTACTGCTTTGTTTTAAGGCTTGCTTTTGATTCATCTTGTGTCATGCATTTGGGTCTGATCTTTATCATATTTCATAACATGTAGTGAACAAGTAACATGAACAAAATGGGGTCAGTATAATTTGGTCTCCTCTTAAGATGCCAGACCAGCTGTACTTTTTTTTTTAAATAATGGTAAATGCAGAAGTGAGTTATCAAGGTCCTGATCTCACCTGGAGTAAACACCTTCTTTGTAGTGCTTAAAATCAGCTGTGACATCAAAAGAGAAGGTGATGGGATTGAGCCAGGCCACTGCATCAACCATGGCCTTTTCATCATCCTGTGAATGGGTAAACATAAATTTTTAATAAACAATTGATTAGCTCAATTTACGAGGAGTTCAGTTTTTACTACAAAACAGATTTAAAACAACTTGTCTTATTTCCACATTGGGTAACAACAAAGGCACGATTTACTGCATTGTGTTATGTTGTTAACCAGCAGTAGTACATGCAAAAGCACTCACACTGCACATGCACTGTACAGTTTCATGCACAGTGTAATTTCACCTGTTCATACGCTCACCCTTGTTATATTAACAACATCTCGCACAAAAGCACCTGCAAGTGAAGGCTCAAAATGGCAGGTGTGTTCCTAAAACAGGTAAGACAGAACCTTTTTATTGCATTTGTTTTCATCATGATGAGTAACTTGCTTTGTTTTGTTTTTTTTAAAAAGGTTTTTATCCCAAAAATTTATACATAGCCTTTGTAGGGATAGTCCTCCTCTGTCATGAGACCTTTGCTGTATTTGATGTACTCAAATGCCTGGCTGGGGAGCCCACTGAAACAAACAGGCAGGTTGATGTGTTGAAATTCTGCACATACATTTTTCATTCTACTTCAGTAATATAAAATGTCTGAGTGGATGAGAGGCGTCCTACCCGAAGCAGCCATAATTTCTGAAGTTTCTGGAACAGTCTAGTAGCTGCTGCTCAGACTAAGAGACAAATAAACAGCATTCTTCATTTATATGCAGCAGCGATACTTATATATGTACTGTAAAGATAGATTATGCAAAGACCCTGAAGAACTAATCAAGCTATAGCCTATATCAGACTATTCTTCGGTAATCTATATTATCTTATAATACAAAACTCTCACCAAAGATATTAGTTTCCCGGTAGCAATAGCATTCACTGACTCCAGACAGCCAGTGGTGGAGAAGGTCCAACAGCTGCCACAAAAACCCTAAAACGACAAACACAACACAACTCAAACAACTAATAATCCAGTTGTCTTAAAGGAGCACTTCACAAATCTTTCAATGCGTACCCTGACAAGTTTGGGTGTTATAAAATGTAAATGAAAACAGAATGAATCCATCTATAAACCAAACTCTTTATTTAATATATTTACTAATAGATCCAGTATATTCTCTCAGATGTTGTGACTGAGGTATTTTTAAAAAATGTGCACATATAGAAGAAAACTTTAAAGTGAAAATGACTGAAGGAATTATTTGTTTTGCACTTATTGTAGGACTTTATTCATCAAAGTGGCCCCTTTCTTACTTTTCTCATAAAATATATTTAAAAATCAAAGTGAAAAAGGTCAGTGTTATATTGTACTGGGACAAATTCAAAAGTGGCTGCTTTTATGAGTAAATGTAATTAAAAATGTCAGTGGGTTTTCTTCCTGCTCCTTTCATGACTTTTTAAATCATACACAATGCATTTGTTCAGACAGGTGCTCTATGTTAATGGTTTAGCAAAACATTTCTAAAGATTACACACAAGATAATGTTTTTAGAAAAGTACACTGTTTTTCACTATAACTCAAAGAAAACATAATAAAATACAGACTAAGTGTGCACCAATGAAGCACAATATTTCTTTAAGAAAAGAAAAATATGGATGTTAAGTCTAAGAAAATTCTGTTTAACACTGTATGATGATACCTGGTTCTTCACAGGAGTCACAAAGTTGCCTTTCATCCTCCAGTCTACAAACTCAGGGTAAGGACCTGTCCTGCTGACATGATTACCTTTAGTGACTGAGCAGATCTAAAAGATACCAGAATCAAAATATTATGAAGGAAATCAAAAAAACAATTCCAGCGCCGGCTTTGTGAAGTGTTATATAATCAGATCATTTACCTGAGGTTGGGTCAAAAGGTAAAATTTCTTGAATTCATCAAATGTCATGTCTGAGAATTGGTTCAGGCCCACTAGATTTGAAAATGAACAGCAGCATGAAGACAGCATAGCTTTTGTGACCTGCTGTAAATATTATGTTTAGATTGGAAGTTTATTTCTGTGTGGTCATAGTCTATACTCTCAATGGCCTCTTTGATAGGCACACCTGTTTAACTGCTCTTTAATCCCAATGTCTAATCAGCCAGTAGCATTGTAGTAACTCACTGCATTTAATTCAATTCAATTCTAATTTTATTTATATAGTGCCAAATCACAACAAACAGTCGCCTCAAGGCACAGTGTAGCCATCTTCTTTGTGACTTAGCACGTTATCCTGCTTCCATCAGGATAATGTGCTATGTCACGAAGCTCAAATCATCTCAAAGTGGTTTCTTAAACATGCCAGTGAGTTCATAGTACTCAAATGGCCTTCACAGTTACCAGAACTCAGTCCAATAGAGCGTGGCTGTGCAGCAGACAAAACTACGGCAACTGTATGATGTCAATATGGACCAAAATCTGTGAGGAATGTTTCCAGCACTTTGTTGAATCTATGGCAACAAGAATTGATGTAGTTCTGAAGGCCAAAGAGGATCCAACCTGGTGCTAGCAAGGTGTACCTAACAAAGTGTCCAGTGAGTGAATATTACATAGTAAGAGGAAGAACTTGGAGCTAAAGTGTTTTGTACTTGTGAAGGAGTGATTCCCAGCATTGTGGTGATCAACTGTCCTCTTATTTTGAGTGAATACATGGAGTCTGTGGTAATATTCCTTAGTGTCATAAACTTTGTTGTGCTGCAAAGAGCATAAAAACACAAATATAAAAAGCATTAAAAGCAAAAAAACAAACTCACTGGACTATAAAGTTTAAAATTTCATTAATTCAGTAATGTACATAGAGTATTATGCACATACCTGTAACATCCACTGTTTGAAAGTATGTTCTTCTGATGGGACACAGAAGTTTTCAGTGAGTAAAATAACACTTCAAATGAGCCTGTTGTGCTTTTCTTAATTTTCAGTCATGTAAATACTGTTATAGTGGTGGATGCCCATACTAAACTGGGACAATCTTTCAAATGTTAAGGTCTGAGGAGTATGCATATGAGCCAGGCTTCAGATTGCTCTAAACTGTCCTTTTAGTTGTTTCTACTCTTGGACCTGTTAATGAGAGCAAACATCCCTCATCTCAAGGCACACAGCCCTGGCCCCACCTAGCTGCTCTTCAAAAATGTGTTTCTTAAAGGGAAAGAACCTAAAACCGCAGGTTTTTAGACAGCGGATGAACTAATGGCCCACATCAAGGATCAATATGAAAATTACTATTCAGAATTTTGAATCATGTGCAGCTACTTTATTAGAATAAAAATCTAGGAAATCTATTACCAAGAGCATTTACTCAAGTACAAATTTGAAGGACTATTAGACTCATCCATTCAGGGAGAAACTGTAATTTGACATAGCTGTAATTTCAGATTTTACATGAAAACATTTGGAGTGCTCATATGAAATATACTTTCATAGACTTTCCAGGAAAATGGAAACTAGTATTAGCTTCACCTCTATGATGACCAACAGCAAAATTAAAATTACCTACATAAATGTGGGCATTATTTTCTGCAAGACTTTACTTTACTGAACATTTTGCTAATGCAATCCAAAGACATGAATATTTCTCTCACCCCTTTCTATGCCTTTTCTATTTCAAGCAAATGCCTTTCAATTCTACCAACTACTTCTGCTGGAAATATAAAGCTTTAAAATAAACAACAATAAACTGATCAAAAGCTGCCATGCACTTACCTTTGAGTGAAATTAAAGGTGTTAAATGGACGAAGGTAAAAGCGGCAGTAATAAACCACACAACACTGAGAGCCATTCTCTCCACAGCAGATTACAACAAGCTTTGAGGGTGTAACGTGACTTGACTCGTTTTATAATGACTACTTAAAAGCCCCTAACTTTGAACACCCCTTTGAATTTCCCCCAGCACAGCAAGAGACATAAAGGTTATGGTTCGATGCACCTTGTTCAGAACAAACGCTGCAGCCTGTGAGACACATTTCCCCCTGAGAAAGAATAGGTTTATTAACAAGAGGTAATCAGGAAAGAATACACTTTTATACAAAACTGGAAATACTACTCAAGCTTTTGAAATAGACTGAAAGATAATTCTCATATCACTGGGTATTGCTCACTGCAAACATTTGATGTGCCTGTTAGAGGGTAAAGATTCATGTGCAAGGGTGGGGTTTAAATACAGTACACATATTGTTCTAGGTATAGATTCCATTTGAACACGTCAAAGTGGTACATGCCTGCCACTTAAGCTTCAGATGTTTTTCTATACAAAGCCTGTAAAAAATACATATAAATATTTCAAGAAGAAGCACAATATTACGACTGTATAGTTCCTGCTAACACATCGGAATAGACAGGATACAGAATGTGTTACACTTATAAGTTGTTTTCAACATTTGTTTTAAAGTATCATACACAGAAAAGTTATTACAGAGTTGAACGATCATAAGGATAACACATTTCGAGGGATATGTTTTTTTAAACACATTGCACATTAGGAAATGCATCAGACTGCCTGTACACAGTACTGTACACAGCAAATATTTCTGCTTTATCGGCAAATTGTAGAACAAAATAGTTTACATACTTTTGTGGAATATAATCCATTTCATGATTAAGGCAAAACCATAATGCACTGGCCAAAGAGGATAAACCGTAACAACTATGCTATCACTGTCTGAGTGTAGAAGCTGGGAATTTAACTTCCTGAAGTGGCTCAATCTTGGTTACATCTGCTACATACATTGCCCGGTGCGTATACTGTATATACATCATGTTGCCCACCAGGGGAATAGTAAGTAGCAAAGCATAAAAACCCATCTCTCCAAACAGAAAACAAATTCATCAGTAAGTCAGCAGGTGTCAGTTTGACTCCAGCACTTTCAAATATCTTTGTTACTTGGCGGCTACATAAAAACATTGGAGCACATGATTCAACTTTAGCCACTGCAGCAGTCTCACTTTTGCCCCTCCTCGAAGATGGGATAAGTGGGACTGAGAGAGGAAAAATGTTGTCCAAATTTGATAGTCTGTAGGTTTTAATCCTAAAGATTTTCATGAAAGCAAATCCTGTTTCTGATACTGTTACTTTTCTGTATTTTGTTGCAATGACATTTTAATATATTTACATCCAGCAAGTAGCCTGCCTCTCCATATAATTGCAGATACTGTTGTCAGTCTTGTTCAGTTCAAATCAAACACTGAAATCTTAAGGACTACATGGAGGTTGATTTATATAGGAACATGTTTAAAGATAACTGCTGTTATGTGTGGTTCTCTCTTGATTTTTGGAGTTGACCATCATGTGTCAGATGAGACCATTTCTTTCGAATGAGTGCCATTTTGTAAAGGTAAATGCACATTCCCATTAGGATATGGCTAAATAAATTTAAAAATAACTTCATGTTAACATGGTATTTAAGACAATAAATAACATATAATTATTCTCTAACTATAGAAATAAAACCTCTCTGGACTTATACTCATCTCTAATAATAATTATACACGAGTCCATTGGGGAGCATATACTAAAAGGGCACTGCCTACTCTGTCTAATACAAATAATAGTCAATGTACATTTTGATATATTGTTTATATACACTCCATATGAGAGCAGAGTGAGAGAGATCATCTTCACGATGAAGTTTTGGGTTCAATTCTCAGAGATGCTTCATAAAGGCTCTCCTCATCCAGCACAGTACTGCAGTCGAGCAAGTACTTTGCCACCTAAAACAACAAAAAACACAGAGAGACCAGGTTGTTCAAGGTTTCCCTAATCTTAGACTCCATGTTTAGAGCAGAAAATGTTAAGTGAGAGCAAGAAAATACCATTAGTTTCAAAACAGAACATTCAACCAATAGCTGCTCTGGTCATAAAGTATACTGGCCGCTATGGTACAAATCCAGGCTGTATTCACCTTAACTTATAAAAGTTGCATTCTTAGGCTTAAGTAGGTTTTGTCTGCAAGTGTACAGCTTTCACTAATTTCCAGATGTCTGTATAGTTGGTGTTGTTTTCACCCAAAGTTTGTGTTGTTTTTATGTTATTTTCTCTTGAAAGGCTCATGGGAGATGGACAAAGCAGGGAAAAGTTTGGGAACAGATCTGAAATCATCATGATAGTACATGGTTCCCACAATAGCTCACAGAGCAAGAAGACGACTGATGATTAGAAAACAGTTTGGTAGAGAAAAGCCATGGCACAATGTGGTCCTGGAGACATCGTCTACAACAGAAGGAACTACCAGAAAGGCAGTTTATAGTATTTTGGAATGTGTTCGATACATGCTTATGTGTCTTTAGACAGATTTTGGCAGTGGCACAGTGTCACTTACCACCAAAGATACAGTCGTGAAGCTTTATAGGTGTTGTGATTTCAAAATGAAGTCTGAATTCCAAGATGGGTATAGTAAAGGGAACATGGATCAAAACATCAACTTGTTGACATGATGGTGAGACCCCATCTTAAGAAGGTCTCTAGTTTTGGTAAGTTCTGCCAACTCAGCCAAGTAACGAATGAAATATAATTTAGATGCACAAAACTGGAAATAGCTTAAAAGTGTTGTTTATTTAATTTTTTAAAATAGGCTCCAGCAATGCTAGTCTGTGCACCTGGAGAAGATGTGTGGATATCTCTTCACTACCGTGTTTTAACCTTATTTGTTGTTTGAAAAAAACAAAACAAAGAAAAATGCATTTAGTTCCTTCTTCCAGTACTATAATCTGTATTTCTCACTTTGTAAGAGATGATCTGACCGAGTCAGCATTGCTATCAGTGTTAATGTTTAAAAGAAAAACCCCCAGAAATACTTACTATATTGTTTACTGCCAAACACTGACTGATAATCAGATACAATATCCAAAAGTCTGTTCAGTAATACATTTGGGTTGTGTCTTATATAAAAAAAATCTCAGCAGGCTGTTCAGGGTACACAGAAACAATGATTGCATAATGTTTCTGATTCTGACATCCCTGACCCAGGCACTGGCAATTATTGATTAGAGATTGAAATATTAATTTTCACATCTGTAGACTAACTAGAAAAATACTGATGTGACAAACCTGTATGTAATCAGAAAGTTGCAGAAATGGGTGCATAAAAATCAACAACCTTACCTGCCTTAAATTTAGCCCATCTCCTTTTTAAGATGACATTTTTGTACATTTCTGGTCTTCTTCAGTACAGATGCTATTTATAGATTGCTCACTGGAATTCCTGTTCTGCATCCATGCACTCATGCCTCTGCAACGCCAGCTGGTTTACCTCTATTTTGACCAAACAGTGATCCTTCAACTTGATTTTCAAATCAGTGAAGTGGTCGAAGTCATTGAAGTCAAGGGTTGGAAACATGTAGGGGGTTAATGAGTGATGATTGTGTTGGTGTACCACAAAAAAAACTTGATGCACAACTTGTCGCCACTCCTCCTGAAGTTACACTAAAACTGTAAGTCTCTAAGTTGACAGTCTTACCTTAGGACTTCACACTGTACAACAATGTGAAGAAGAAAAAAAAAATTTTTTTTCACATTGTTGTGCAGTGTGTAAAAAGCTCTCCTCACAAAATGCAGGTTAGATTGAAACAGAAGTTGATGTTCACAGTTTAATTGCAGAGCCCATAGTGCATGTCGACCTAACAGGACTTCCAGGAACTGATCTAAAAACAGCAGCAGAGCTAAAAGCACTGAAGCAGTGCATGAAGAAAACAATCTGCCATTGGCTGATTCTCAGAACTTTTTGATCACATCTTATATTGCGATACTTGTCAAATCCAAAAACCATAAAAACAATTCAGACAAACAGTAACCTCACCTTTGGTTGATAATCAATCTTGTAAGCTGTTTGCTGAAATTGTCGTATCTCTCTGATAATGTGAGATATCTGCAGAAAATTGCAGAAAATCGCAGAAAATTCAAGCATGCACATTGTCTCATTAACTCCCACAAAGAACAAAAAGATGAAGGAATGATGCACTTATTGCATGGATCACTTAGATGTGAAAAAATGGCAGCCTTAACTCAAAACCGAAAATGATGTAAGGTTAAGGTTAGATGTTCTTTACCATTCTCATCTTGGAGAAATTGACAAGGTTGTCTTCAGTGTAGTTGGGTGTTCCCTCCTCAATGAAGGCCAAGTCAGTCAGGTACATTCCCAGATAGGGGACACATGGAGGGTCACAGCTGAGGACACCAGGCAGGTCAGAAAGAGAGCGAGCAAAATTGTATGGGAGCACACAGAGAAATAACCGCAAAAGCCTATTAACACAAAAGGTAAAAAATAAAAAGAAGTAAAAACCTGGTTTACTTACTTCTTCAGAGCCTCTCTCAGGTTTTTGAATCGGCCCTCGGATGACACCAGCTTTTGTAACTTGTCAATTACAGTCTTTGTCTGGAAAATGGAGAAGGCCAAAAATGTTACTGCCAGTGGCTAGAAGTGTAATCAAAATCTTTTACCACAATTTTATGAACTGAGGATGACAATGACAGCAATATTCAACATTACCATTATCAGACTCTCTGAGAGCACGCTGTCTTTCATTCATTTTGTTAGACCTTGTTTTAATAAAACCCAAAACAAAATGAAAGATCAAGGCAACAGTGTGACTCTCGGGGGAGGGGGGGGGACCTGCTTTCTTGCCAAGAGCTCAAATGAGATGATAATATAACTTGTACATGTGCACAATGTACACACAGTAATGCTCTGACTAATTAGAAGGTTTTATCTCATTTGTGAGAGATCGTATGAGAAAATTTGATACCTGCTTGGAAACTTTGAGCCAGGTCTTCTTGAGGCGAAAGATGGAGCTGCGGTTAAGAGAGGATGTGATCTCCAGCACAGCGTTGTAGTTGTGGAGGCAGCGACAGATGTCGGCCACTGCCACCCATTTCTCGATCACTGCCACCCGCAAGTTGACATCATCCCATTGCAGGATCTCTGTGGCAATCCTGTTACTGATCTGGCCAAAAAGAAAAAAATACATGGTGATATCCATCCATCCATCCATCCATCCATCCATCCATCCATCATTTAGTTTAATACTAATACGTACATCATTAAAATGCTTGGTTGTTTTCATTATGTACGGGGTTCTCTCGTTCTTGTCATTCTTCATCCAGCCCTGACCAAAGAACTCCCTGTACAAAAAAAATGTACAAATTTTATTTGAGTGTTTGTTTGAGTGCATGCATATACACAAGAATATGAGAGTGTATGTCTGTGTACTCACTCGTATGGAATGACCTTAAAGACCAGGTGGTCCAGCAGTGTGAGTTGTTCAGCAATCTCCAAGGCAGAATGACTCTCAAAGGGTTCGGTCTTAGAGTCCTCCATGGCCTGAACACAAATAAGCAGAAAAACATAGTACCACAACTAAAGCTAAAATAACTGCCACAGGACACCTGAAAAATTCAAGAAAAAGGAGGGTTTTATTTTATTTTCTCTCACCATTTGTGTGATCTCTTCAAGGGTAACCTGGTCTGTCTCCAGGGTCCTCCTGGGTTAGAGTTCTATATAAAAGAAGACATAGCTGTTATATGGTTTTTGATATGTTTTTTTTTTCATTGTTATAAACTTGATATTCATAAAATTCCCACCTTGATCAGTTACACTGTCTAATAATTTCTCCTTTTGTTCTTTTTGGATTTGGCTTGTTAATGTTTCGCATAAATAGTTTATGGTGACAGGTTTGTTAGATAGCTTTTCGACTTTAGCCTCCTGTTTTGTGTTGTTGTACCCATTTAAAAGTCTAGCCTGTGTTCCACAGAAGAACAGATAACACTTCTGGGACTGGTGCTAAGCAAAAATGTTGAAAATTTAGGCCAAGTTCTGCTCTGCATTTTCTCTCCAGTTCCTGTTTTTACTACATAAAAAGAGTTTTTGTCTTCAAAAATGCACTTACAGAAAGTTTTTCCACTGGGTGTTCAAAAACGGTTGTGCCATATATGACTGTAAGAGCAATCAAGCATTGATAACGGAAAACCAACCTGATAATGTTGGCAGCTGCCTTTCTTTCCTGTGTAAGCAGCTCTGGGTCATGCATCACCTCCTCCAGGAAGCCAATTACTCGCATTTTCAGCTCTGTGTTCAGCTCAAAGTCCTGAGGATCCATAAACGAACAACAAAAGTGTCATTAGAGAGGTGTTGTCTTTCAGAAAGAAGCATAAAAGGGAAAAAGAAAAGAGAGACAGGGGAACTGCACCTGTGAATGCTTGGAGACCCAGTGACGCAGCACATTCAGGACTCGGTTTGTGGCAGCTCTTCTGATAACAAACTCTTTGTCCCCATTCCTCTGGTCTGTAGGGAAACCTGGAACCAGGTTTAACAAAGTTGCATTGAAAGTGAACTCCTAGCACAGAAGCACAGACTTGTGTGATATATCATCAGTATTTTATGGTTTTTCTCTCCAGTTTATATTGCTTCAGAAAACTACTGGTCAAACTTTTTCAGGGTCTTGATTAGAATATGCAACAGGATACCCACATAAGAGCAAGAGAAGTGGGGCTAACAATGAGAAGATAAACTATAGGAAGATACAGAAAAGAATGTGGTCTACATGCTGCTTCTCCACATTGCAAAGTTGATGACAATCTGTGCCAAAGGAAATGAGGGGATGTTTGTTGATTTCCAACACTGTTTTGTTACTGTAGTGCACTTTTAAACATAGTAGGTTTTGTTTGCCCAGTACACGTTTCTTGTTGCTGACAATCTACATGTTTTGCTCTGTGTACATTTTCAGCAATTTTTTTTCTCATCACTGTATCGTGTGACCATTTGAGGAAAAATGTGTTTGCCACTCACAAGACAGACAACTACTCTTTTTTTTTATCTGAAGACTATTCACTCTGACACACTAGGCATCCACGTTAAGTGAAACAACCAGTAGTTTGGGGAAAAAAATAGAAGATGAAGAACAAACTTCTAGAGTTTAAGTCATACTCATAAAATATCCAAACATTTTGACCACACTGGTTTAAACAGTGTCAAAAGCACTTTTCTTTTTGTTGCACTGAGTTATTCACTGATCCAAAATCTTTATTTTGACAAACGAATTAAATGCTTTGGTGAGCTATAGCCTTTCACAGGTTAACTGTAGTGCATCTAAGAATTATGTTGGGAAACACATCTTCAGTGCTATGAACTTCAAAAGTGTTGTGATAAACGTGCCAAATCAATGGAGAAACACAAAAGCTTTAATAAATACGTAAAATCAACAGAGGACTCCCATTGTCTGACTTGTCTGGGTGCCCCCTAGTGGGGAAAAACACTAACCTGAATAACGTCAGCTGATCTCTGTCCAGTCTCAACAATATCTCAACACAAGCACAACTTCATGATCTAGTATTGCTGACATAGCTTTTAGAGACTGCTTCACTGACTAGATTCCAGCAAATCACTAGCAGAGGAAAAAGGGTATTCTACAAGTAAACAGAGGTAGTAGCTCTCTCATGTGACTAACCGGTACTGGCGAGGGACATACGACGATACTTCTCCTTGGTCGGCGTGCCTTCATTGGCACCAGCAGTGGCAATGGCAAAGGCAGAGGCAGCAGAAAGAGCACTCCGGTTGTTGTCCAGCTCCCGGCAAGATGACACCACCATGCCGTTGTTGAAAGAAAACAGAGAAAACTCTGCAGACAGAAACATAAATAAATTTAAGTCAAACTCATACTTAGATCAATATTGACATAAAAAAGTTAAAGCACACTTTCTCTGGAAGACAACCATTATAAGAACACTTTCAGTGTACCTTTCTGAGCATCTTTTAATTAGTTAAACTGCAAGAATGTCTTAAAGACATAAATGCCTGGGTGGCCTCTAATTTCTTGCTTCTAAATTCATTCAAGTTCTTGTGCTCAGTCCTACAAACCTTAGAAACATGGTCTCTAACCAGATACTTACTCTAGATGGCATTACCTTAGCCTCCAGTAACACTGTGAGAAATGGTGAGTCGTTTTTGACCAGGACATGTCCTTCAGTGCACATATTAAGCAAATATGTAGGACTGATTTTTTTTTTTCAGTTGCGCAATATTTCTAAAATTAGAAATATCTTGTCTCAGAGTGATACTGAAAAGCTAATTCATGCATGTTTTACTTCTAGGCTGGACCATTGTAATTCATTATCATCAGGCTGTCCTAAAGCTCCCTGAAACACCTTCAGCTGATCCAAAATGCTGCAGCTAGAGTACTGACAGGGACAGGGTGCATATTTCTCCCATACTGACTTGTCTTCATTGGCTCCCTGTTAAATCCAGAATAGAATTTAAAATTCTTCTCATAGTACAGTATCACCCCAATAGAGCACTTTGCTCTCAGACTGCTGGCTTACTTGTGGTTCCTAGGATATTAAGAAAAGAATGAGAGACAGAGCCTTCAGCTTTCAGGCCCCTCTTCTGTGGGACCAACTCCCAGCTTGGATTCAGGAGACAGACACCCTCTCTGTTTTTAAGATTAGACTTGAAACTTACCTTTTTGATCAAGCTTATAGTTAGGGCTGGATCTGGTGACCTATAACTATCCCTTAGTTATCCTGCTGGGGGCTGCTGGGGGGTTTCCCATGATATACTGAGAATTTCTTTTCATTCACCTCTTTTTACTCTGTTTATACCCCCACTGTACATTTAATTATTGGTTATTATTAATCTCTGTCTCTCTTCCACAGCATGTCTTTTGTCTTGTCTCTCTCCCCTCAGCCCTAACTGGTAGATGGCTGCCCCTCCCTGAGCCCGGTTCTGCTGGAGTTTTCTTCCTTTTTAAAAGGGAGTTTTTCCTTCCCACTGCTGCCAAGTGCTTGCTCATAGGGGGTCGTTTTGACTGTTGGGTCTTCTCTGTAATTATTGTAGGGTCTTCACCTTACATTATAAGGCGACTGTTGTGATTTGGCACTGTATAAATAAAACTGAATCGAATTGAAATCTTGCAGGGTTAAGCTGAAAGGTAAATTGTTTATTTTGTATACACAGTACCACATGTACATAATCAAACTAAGATGTTGACCATTGGAGGGCAACAGTGAGCTAAAACAGACAACAGAATGCATCATGCAGCTCAAAGTGGTTACATTGTACACTCCACTGTGTCTGCATCTCTGCCTCCCTCCTTCACTCCCTCCCTTCCTCCCTGCCTTCCTCTCTTCAGCCGGGGGTGGTATAGAAGAACACGCACATCGTTGCTAAGGTACAAGGTTTCCTTCCACCTACTCACACAAGGCACTGGCTTCCCTTGTATTCAGCACCGTGGGAGGAGAACACACTGGGGATGAATTGCGCCTGACTACCTTTGGGGTGGATGCTCCCTCTCTGTACGAGGAGGGCCAGGAGGCTGTGGGTGTTTTTTTTTTTTTTTACCAAGACCTTAATTGGCAGCTGCTACCCCCCCCCCCCAAGAAAAAAAAGTTTGATAGAAATCTGCTGTGGCTGTATTTATTGAACTCTATGATTAGCTCTTCTCATCACAGCCTTTAAACACTTCTCACATGCATACTGTGCTGGGTTGTAAAGTACATCATGGTGACTTTGATACTAACTTCGCAATTTTTTAACTGTTTGATAAACCCAAACTATAAAATGGGAAACAAAAGCAATCATGAAAGCTACTTTAACATTTTTATAGCATTTGAATTGTTATCAGCTTTTCATATCAGCTACATAAGGGCGAGAAGAAGCAAATAATTTGACAAACATGTTTCGCTGGCAGATGAGATTAATTTCATTCTCATATTCTCTGTCCAATAAATAAGAAGCTACAGCCAGAGACTCTCAGTTCATCACAGCAAGAATACAGACATGGGAACAGTCTTCAAACAACAGGGTGAAATACCCAACTATGTTATGTCTGAAAGGTTTTTTTTAAATGTACCTTCAAAATACATTAATTGGCATCATATCTTCTCATGTTGTTACGTTTGATCATGTTTTAGCAGGTATGTAACCCCCTTTTTTGTATTGATTAAACAAACAAGGTTAAAGTTAAGTTTACACACTGTCTCAGCAAAGCTAACCAGCTGCTGACTATAGTTTTTCTTTTTTCCAGATGAGAATACAAGAGTTGCAGAGATTTTTACATATTAGAAACTGAATGAATTTCTGTTTTTATCCTTTAAGGTCCTCTTCCATCCTTAGAAAGTCAAGAAATATATAATCTGCAAACTGGCCTGTAATGCATCTGCTAGTGGTGTCTTTAGTGCAATTCCACTGGGCTAATCCTCCTTTTATTCCATTTTTGTACATTTTTTATGGAGGATGTAGCATATGAACAGTGGGCCTGTTGATTTTTTCTGTTGACATGATGCATTATTATTGATTTTATTTTGTGTTTTGTGTTTTTTGCCAAGACAGTCCTCTGGCAAGTACTGTATGTCAGTAACACTATCCATTAAACTGCTCAAATTTGCCAGCTCTTACAATCTTGCCAGCTCATTTGTCTTTTTAACTGGTGGGCCGGGATTTAAAAGTAGATCACCAGACATTTTTAAACAGGCTTTGGACATACAACAGCTTAAACAGCTTAAGCAGGGTCTGTAACACAATAATTGTACTCTACCAGAGTTTTTTGACTTGACATTCTTGGGCGTTGATGGTGACTTAGGAGGGGACATTTCTGCTTCTGCGTCATCACTCTGACTTGGGTCTTCATCACCCTCCTCTCTTACAGACAGATCTGAACAGACAGAGACAAAAAAAAAGCAACATAGAAGAAGACTGCTAGAAATGTAAAATCATAGGAGACAAAATTGGCTGTTGCCCAGTTTTGGAGATATTAACTATATAGATGTTTGTACTGCTTTAAATATAACTGAATCAGTTGAGAGCTATCTTGTAGTGCTCTGAGCACCAAAAAACAAAATTCAGAAAAACAGAAAAGTAAATAAATAATAAATGTTAAATAGATAAATAAATAAATACATGACATGGGGGTAAACTATCCCTTTAAGTTTTAGAAAAACAAATATTCAAGCTTCCTGCTATGTTGACTGCTCTTTTAATGATATGTCACAAAATAAGGTTTAAAAAGACTTTTTAAATTTAATTTCTAAAATATTTTTTCATACCTTTTTCAGGTTTAATTAATACAGACGACACATGTTACTAGTTTAACAGTGCACTATAAAACTTGCAAATTGTTACCAGAGTATACATCAGCCTTGCTGAAACTGAAGAAAATCCCTTGAACAGTGGCTCTGACCTTGTTTGCTGACGACTGACTCTTCAGCTTTGCCTTCGGCTTTGGGCTCGCCCTCGTCAGGGATTTTGCTGGCCATGGTGCTAGACACGTAGAGCTTGTTGATGTCGAGGGTGGTCTTACTGAAGGGTGACATGGTGGTGTGCATGCTTGCATAGCCATTGGGAGAACAGCTGAGTGCAGCCAGGTCCAGGGCTTTGCCTCCTGTGATGATGGGGATGTTGAGCGAAAGTTTACGACGGCGGTTGGGAGAGGACGACTTGGTGATGGAGAGAGGAGGAGGAGAGGAGAACTTGCGGCTGGCACGTGGTGATGTGGGTGGCTCGCCATAGAGGAGTTTACTGTTCTGACTGCTAGCAAAGAAAAGCTCCAAAGAGCTACAGGAAAGGGGGGAGTGAAAGAAAAGAGAAAAAGGAGGTACATGTGAAAAAGTGAGAAGTAAAAAGAGCATCATTCACTGTTAAAGAGCAACTCTTTTTTTTAATTTGTGGAAGGAAAAATCCCACAATCTGATTGGGGCTTATAGCAAAGAGAAGAAATGGTTATAATGGGGGATGTATGGTGCACTTTGTGTCTGTACACAGAAGCAGTGAGGGAACACTGGAACATGTTAACCAGAGGGCTCTTTGGGAGCTCCTGACTTTTTTTATTTAAGCTACACTGTTTAAGACAGCATCCTCCTTGCACTGAGAGCCACCCCCTCTGAAGGCCTATAAATAGCATGTCAAGTGACAGTGTGGGAGGCACGGGTGCTGCCAACAGCAACCAGCCCAGGGGAGGCCCACAGAGGCATGGAGAGAGAGAAACGGGAAACCAGATAGTGGGGAAAGTTGAAGAAGGAGAAAGAGGTACACTGCAAAAAAAAAATGTGTATATATATTTATATATATATATATATATATATATATATATATATATATATATATATATATATATATATATATATATATATCTCAGTGGCAAAAACAGTGATACAGAGAGGGAGGGGTGAGAGGAGCAACATAGTGGATACGGATTCCACCACAGCAAAGGCTGCTGGCTGGGAGTGGGCAAATGGGAAGCCTCCAGCCCTGTATGGCATTAGTTGCAGCCATGTTGTGTCTCCTTTCCTAAAATTACAAAAAACAGTAAATTAAGGTGATGAGAAGAGCAAAGATTGAAATGATGAAGGCTGGGAGACTCAAGATAGGAGAGGGCAGAAAAACAGAAATAGGCAAGAGAGGCAAAAGGCAACATGGAGATTTAAGAGAAGAAGCAACTAAAGCAAGAAAGAAAAAAGACAAAAGGAGATATTTAAGTAAGAGATGAGACAGGAGTGTGACAAAAAGGAAGGAGGAGGAGAGCAGGGTCTGGGTGCAAAACACCACCATTAATATTTAATACCGTAGAGCTGCTGCAGATGATGGGAGAAAGGGAGAGAGGGAGGGAGGGAGAAGACGAGGAAAGAACGAGAGGGTGGGGTCCTGCAGCAGAGTAAAGGGTTGCTATGGTGACAGCGCAGCGGAGAGAGGGATGGTCAGACTTGTGGAGAGAAAGATAAAAGTGAGAGAATGGAAAAGGGTAAGGAGAAGAATGCGAAACAAGAGGAGGAGTTAGGAAGAGGTGGGTGGACGCAGGACTCAATTAACTGTGATGGTGGTCAGAAAAAGTCTTGGTGTGACCTCTTGCGGCCTCCTCCCCAGTCCCTTCTCACCTGGGCAGGATATGATAGCATGATGGGCTGCTTACAGACATTCCATGTTAGAAACTAACTTACACTAGAGAAGTTCAGTCTCTTCACTGCACCATTACTGCACTATTGCTGCATTCTCGGGGAAAAAAAATGCGTGGAAATCACAAACTTTGTTCCTTTTTTGCATTTGTCAAAAGTTACAGTGCTCACCTTGGCAATGAGGTACTTGTAGAAGTTTAATCTAAGGAACAGTTTACTCTGATCTGTAAGCTGTCCACTTAAATGCTAACGGAGAGTGTGGAGATACAAGAATGTAGACACAACTCATAAGAAAGGCTTTGAATTTGTCAAATTAATAAAGCAAAGTTAACTATTTAATCCATCTATCCATCCATTGATAGTGCCTTTCCAGATGTGCAAGATATGTCAATTCAATTGGCAATGATGTGCCCTCATAGCATCAGGGAAGCAGACCTTTGAATTAAATGCTGAAAACAAGCCAGATGGTCTCTCTCCTCTTTAGTGCAAATGATTTTGCAAAAAAGATGTTTTCCAAAAATATTTCATCTGACCACAGAATAGTTTTCCACGTTGCCTCAGTCCATTTTAAATTAACTTTTGGCCCACAGGTTATGGAGGCATTTTAAGATTATATTCATATATTTTGTATTTACTTATTTGTCAGGGACCATGTACAACACTAATCTCATAAGAGAATATTAATATTAATGCAACGCCACCTGAGGGTCTGAAGATCACAGGCATGGAATATGAATTTTTGGTCTGGTCCCTTTCACACAGAGATTTCTCCAGATTTTCTGAATTTCTTGATGATGTTAAGGAGCAATATTCTCTACTTGTTCCATAATTTTGTGTATATATATATATATATATATATATATATATATATATATATATATATATATATATATATATATATATATATATATATATATATATATATATATATATATATATATATATATATTTATTTTTTTTTTACTTCTGAGAAACTCTGCATATTAAGAAATGCAAGACTGGTAATAAAAGCTCAAAACTGATAGCATCGAAGCAGTAAGGCTTTGGCCTGCAACTAAAGTACAGTTAGTGTGAAAATGCTCCTACTGGGGAGCTCATAAAATCCCTCATTAAACCCCCTGGAATCATCTCACTCACCGTGCAGGGATGGCACTGATGGGCCTCTTGTAGATGGTGATGAGTTTGTCCAGCACTATATCAGCACTGGTGAAGACACGGTAAGAGTGGAGGAAAGTGTTCAGGAAGTCAATGGAGAGAAAGCGCAGGTCGGTCAGCCTCTCCAACAAGCGCTCCACACTGGCATAACGAATCTGCAGCACCTTGCAGGAGTTCATCATCTTGCTGAAGCGAATGTCAACATCATCACAGTACAAGCTGGTGTCTGACCTGCATTGGAGGTCAAATGAGGTTAGGAAAGTTACATATGGAGATGTAGCTTCAATTACTCTAATTAAGTACCCTTCAGTGGCCATGTGTGGATCAAAATGTTTTACGGTAGCTAATTCTTGGTCTGTATCTTCTTTCAGCTCCTGTCGTGCGTTTGTCATTTTTCATGTGTTACGCTCTGTGTTTTTCTTGGTCCATATTTAGCACCTGACTTTTGGATAGTTTCAGTTTTAGTTCAATATTTTGTTTTCTTTGGTGTCTTGTTCTCTATTTTACTTCCTCTCTGTCTGATTATCATAAACACTTTAAATTAGTCCTCAGTGTATAAATAGTCCAGTCTTTGTCTGACTGTCTGTTGTACTCCATGTTTTCCTCCCATGCGTTTTATGTGTTCCTCATCTCTGTTTCTCCCTGTGTTTAGCCTGTTTATGTCAGATTTTTGCTCTTGAGTTTGTTCACCTTTAGGTGCTTTTTCTAGAGTTTGATTATTAGCTTTTCAAATACAGCTTGCTTTTATTTTTAGTTCTCAGTGTTTTTGATCCACATTTGGATCCACCTGTTGAAGTGAATTTTCTACTGGCGTCTACAGTATGTGTATATTCACACAGAAGGCTAAGAGTTTTTTAGGGCTAATGTTAGCATTAGGCTCCATTAAGAGCCTTTGGGCTACTGAGTCTGTACTCCTCAAAAGGACAGTGTAATTATTTACTCTGCGTCTGAGAGTTGGTGAAGCCTTTTTTCATCCATTTTCACTTCATTTGTTATGTAATGCCAATACCAATCTCAATATGTGCATGTACTTTGTATATACATTATAATTACTACAGTCTGTCCAAGTCTCACTTGATCATCTGGGGCACAGTGACTTTACTGTTTTCCTCAAAGGCGTTCATCATCAGGCCGTTGCAGCGGATGTTGTCAATGCACTGTAAAGCAGGAAGGCAGACAATGAGTACAACAAACTTTTGGATGCTATAGGCTTATTGCAAGTGTCTTAATGATTACATTCTCTTCCAGCATTTATCTGATCGTGTGAAGCTACAGTAAATTCACTCTCTTTCCATGATTCTTGTCCTATATAAGTTTTAAAAACATATTGGTTAGTCTGCTGACAAAGTCTGGGAACCTCTGCTGTAGCGAGGATATTCAGTTAGTGTATAACAGATATCCAGTGCAAGACTTCCTGTTCTGTGCGCTGATCATTGTTTATAAATTCAAATAAAGCTTTAAAGAGAGTCAGCTGGCAAATATACATGCCATCTCTTTTCTTTCCACTCATGAACTGTTTATTTGCATGCAGTCAGAGCATGCTCAGATGTGACCAGCCAATAGATCCTCAACTAAAGTCAAAACAGCACCTAAAATCTTGCCCGTTTGGAATGTGTTTATTGAGATTATTCTGCATTTGACTATCACTTCATTCGGAGTTGACTGACAATGTGTGTAGATTAGCAGAGGTTGGGCAGTGCTGTTTAAAGCTGAAGCAACAAAAACATTATCATAAGCAGTGAGACGTACCTGGCTGATATCACTTGTCCATGCTGATTTCTCCAGTCGGGATGAAGCCACCAGGATCACGGTGTAGGGCTGGCCATCTTTGGGTTCCACCATCAATTTAAAGTCCAGATGTTCTGTGTCCTGACCACTCCGCTCCCCTTTGGCTGCAAGGCATACATTCAAAAACCTCTAAATAGGAACGAAAACAATATACTGGCAGCAGATGCTTTTAAAGTATACTTTAGAACAGATCAGCTACTGTTTTATTTTTTTTTAAAAAATTTGTTTGTTTACCTTATTTTGCTGCATATGTCATGCATTAATTTAATATTGATTTTTACATTCAGAAGCATTTCCCACCAAATCTCAAGAAAGTAAAATCAATAATTAACTGCACTGATGATGTTTTACTTTGCAAATATTGAGCAAAATTGACAACATCCTGCAACCAGTTTTGAGTTAAACACAAATGCAAATGTCATTATTAAATTACTTTGCTTTGAGCTGCCTAATAAATCTGCCCTCAGGCGATTAAACCCCCCTTACTGAAAGCAATGACTTTACATCCTCTTTCAGCACCCCCTTATCTGGAAAGTGGGTGCTGAAACCATAGCACTGTAATGCAATGATCCATTGGGCTTACCTTGATGAAATCATTTGCAACCAATCAGTCAATCAACCATTATGACTAATTATTCTGGCTAACTTTCACAGTAATAAATAAATAAATAAGATAAAATTTGCTGTAGAAAATTCACTTTCTGACACCTCTGACAATACAAGTAATTTGGGGATGAAGAGGAAAAAGTGGAAATAATGAGCTGAATCACTTTCTGCAGAAATAATATGTTACATAAGCAGAGCATTAGGGTGCTAAAATTCAGCCGCACCCCACAAACACAATTTTTTTGTTTGTAACTGTGAAAATTTTGTTGGTAAAGTGAGAAACATACTTTGCCCAATTCCAGATTCACTGACTGTTACAGCTCCCTGTCTGTTTCTTACATCTGTGTGGTTTTACCAAATAGAAAAGCTGCATCACTTCATTTTCCAAGCACTTCATACAATAAACACTCTACAACTTCTCAATGTATGTATATAACAAGAACACATTTGATTCTACTGCACATAATAACTCACACTCATCATCCGTCCCCTCCGGCTCCTCCATCAGAGTGCAGTCTATGAGAGACACTACTCCATTCTGTGACAGAATTGAAAGGTCACAAGGTCACATTCACCATGCTACCAGCTAACTGGTCATCAAGACCATTCTTCATGGATAAAATATTTTCCAGCTGCTAAATGTGATTATAGAAATTTATGAATAATGTAACAAAAAAAGAATAAGTGAATTACTCATTTAAATAGTGATTATTAACTGTACATGAAGTGTTTCATGAATTCAATTCAATTCAATTCAATTCAATTTTATTTATATAGCGCCAAATCACAACAAACAGTCGCCTCAAGGCGCTTTGTATTGTGTTTAAAGACCCTACAACAACACAGAGAAAACCCAACAGTCAAAACGATCCCCTATGAGCAAGCACTTGGCGACGGTGGGAAGGAAAAACTCCCTTTTAAACCTTACATTCATGGAAAGTGAATTTGTACTGCATTTACAGTACTCGGCCTACTTTAGGTCAATCCTGCTGTACCTTAGTGATGTGAAGTTTTCCTCCGGAGCCTCGGGTGCAGATGATAAGATGTTTGGAGAAGAGGAAACACTGTCTCTCTCCTTCCTTCTTCAGAGACAAAGAGCCAAGTCGGCCTCTCGTGATCTTCCCTTTCTCACTCATTGGGACCTGGATCAGAGAACCTGTGAAGACATGTACACACGCGCGCGACACACACACACACACACACACACACACACACACACACACACACACACACACACGCACGCACGCACGCACGCACACACACACACACACTTAAACATAAAAAAAATACTGATTTTGCTCTTTTTTTTTACCTAATCTGAAAACCAAAACCAAACAAACAAAAAATAAATAAAATATAAACACTCAGTTGTCAGTTTGCTTTTATTTGCTGACCATAACTGTTAACCTTCTAACAACAACAACAATAACAACAACAACAAACACAAAACAACTTTTCTTTACCTTGTCTAACAAAGGTCTGGCTGGTATCAAGCAGCACTTCACAACCCTCCACAATCATTCGCTCAATGGCTAAGTTCTTCCTGATGTTCTCCGTCTCACTTACCTCATCGTGCATGATTCTGGAAGGGCAAGAAATGCTAATGAATTCAAGTACTTCTCATTTAAAACTATGTTTGTTTTTATAATCAATAAAGATTTCACAAACTATTGCAGTGAATTTGGTCCAGCATCACTTTATCTAAACTAAGAGGAGCAACCACAAACTCAAATAAATCTGATAGAAATGATGGTTACAGAACAACAAATTGACTGTGTCTAAATTTTTGGTAATGTAGAAAATATACTTTGCATAGTTCAGATGATTCACTGACTTTTACTCTGTTTTCTGTATCCTTATGACAAGTATAAGATATATTAAAATACAGGTACTAATTGACAGTTGCTGGTTTCTGATTTACATCAGACAAAAGCCTCACTTGAGTTGCAGAGCTACATAGATGTTCTACCTGGAAAGTTCCTCCAGTTTTGATTTGGCATAGTCCAAACTGTTTCTCTCCACATGCTCATGGGGAGTGTGAGCAAGCAACTCGTGAAGAGTCAGGATGTAGCGAGGAATCTGAGAGAGAAAGATAGAGATGTGCTTTAAATGAGTTTGACTGATAACTTTTTATTTTCTGTTCTATGTCTTGAGCAGCCCCACTATTTTTTCACTCATTTTCAGTCCAAATTTAATATATTATTGTATTTGAAAAAGTTTCACCACAGTTTTGTTGCAGCACTAATACCTGGTGTATTTTATATGACGTTAGCATATACTTAGCATGTAACAATGTATAATATTACTGTAGACATATACAGTGTATTTTTACCTGAAACATGGGGTAAGTAAGGAAGGTCTCGAGCGTCCTCTCCTCACAGTCGGGCTTGGCCTCATACTGCTTCAGCAGCTTGTCAAAGTCTCGGTTCTGTTTGCAGTGAGCCAAAATCTGCAAGCTGTATTGGTGGTTCCTCACAAACTCTTGGTAGATGTTCAGCATTGGCAGTAAGATGTCAAACAGGTCAGCTAGAAAGAGACGCATAAAAATCCATTAACCATAAAAATCAGAAGAATCAATGAAGACACAAAGTAGCAATGAAAAAGAAGTCGTGCTCTGTACTTGTAAAAATATCTGCAAAAATCTTTTTATACTCTCACCCTTAGTCCCCTAGCCTGATAAATCATTATTTTTTCAGAAGGAAGTTGTACATATTTAGAACTGTTAGTTTTACTTGTTTACAGTCTGAATTAAACTACGTGTGTAAAAATGACACTGCTTCTAAATGCTGAAAAACAACTTTCACTGTGCTGTGATAGAGTGAGAAATCTCTGTGGAATGTGAAAGAAATGTATAAATTTACCAACTGAGATTATTTTTTTGTGGTTGTGATTTAGAAAAACTGAATGTTTGTGTGTCTCTTACCTAGCACCAGTGTCGGCCAGCTTGCTATCCTGGCCTTCAGGCCCTGGTAGAAGATCTGATGGAGGAACATGATGGTCTCACTAATGAAACAAACAAGCAAAATGGCAGTCATGAGATATTGTTTCTCCCGGTGCCGTTCATAACTGCTGGCAGTTCCCACTGTGCCGAGTCACACCACTCTCACAACCAGTCTGACCACCAGCCACCTGTTAAGGAAGATGCTGCTGACATCATCGTGGGTGATGGGTGGTTTCTTGGAGCTGGCGGCCATTCGGAGAGGTCGCAGGAAGTTGTTGACGAGGATGTGGAGTTGCTGGACGTATTCAGCCTCAGCTTCCAGCATGCTGAACACCACCTGGTTCCTCTTTCTCATGCTTTCAGCATGCGGTGACCGAATGTAGTCCTGGATAATGGTTTTCCACTTCCTGCGGCAAATCCATCCTCGCAGGAAACTCTGGACCTGTGACAAAAACATTTAGCAAAACATTAACAAAGTCTGTGGGGGTTTTCTTTTAGAATTTTGGAGATCCTAATTTTATTGGATTTCCATGATATATTAATATACTGTTCGAAACAATTAAAGGAACACTTTTTAATGAGAGTATAGCATCAAGTTTGTTAAACTTCTGGGATATTGATCTGGTCAGTTAAGTAGCAAAGGGGGATGTTAATCAGTCTCAGCTGCTGACTGGTGTTAATAACGTTAACAGCAGGTGCACAAGAGGGGAACAATGAGATAAGGTTGCATCTCAGACTGTCAAGGAGCTCATGATGCCCTGGTCCAGATCTAGGAGGAGATCCAACAGGACGCGATCCATCGTCTCATTAGGCCATGCAAACTGAGTACCATTTTGAGCTGCTGCAATGACATTTTGGCGAAATCGACTTGCCTGCTTCATTTTTTCGAATTTGATTTTGATTTTCAAGGTGTCTTTGAATTCAGCCCTCCGTAGATTGATAATTTTCATTTCCAGCAAACAAAATAGCATCCTTTAAAACATTACCCAGTCCATATCAGCATGATTTTTTCCCCACTGAGATCTGATGCATTTTCAAAATGTTCCTTAATTTTTTTTTTGAGCACTGTATATTGATAACATAAAATGTTTAATATTAAACGAGGTCTGGAAACTGGAAAACAAAAGGTTACAGATCCCAGGTGTATCACTAATTTGTTCCCTTACTCAGTCCTGAGTAAGGACAATCATCACTCCTTACTTAAAGCAGTTATGTGGACCTCTCACCCTTAGATCCTTAGAAATGTACTGCTACTAAATATGACTTTAGACAGTAAATAATTCAGTCATACTACACATAACTGTGGAGAAACAGAAATTAAATGACTATGTTTAACATTAGTTTGCAAAATCTTTCACCCTCTCACCTTTTCACTTTGCTCGCTAAAGGTTATATTTGTCACAAATGCAAGTTATCTGGAGAGCAACTTCCAGTGAAAGATGGCTATAATATTTTTAACAGTTATTCAGTGACTCAAATGACTGTGTGATGTGGTGCTACAAATGTATCACCTGCTCCCGCAATGCCCTCTTTTTCCCCTTTTTTGGTTCACTGTCTTGCTAACATGTTTTTCTGCTCACAGCTGTTACACTAACTACACTGCCAGCACCAAGAAACAGACAGAACGGTGAATCTACCAATTTGCTGTTGAAGATGCCAGATTTTTATTTTTATTTTTTTTAGATTAATAGCCAGATAATTAATTTAAGAATGTAGTGGTGAGCAAAAATTGTATTGGACTTACAGAATGCTAATCTTGTGTCTCTGCAGGATAATCTAAGAGTTAGTCTTTTGATCGCTAGTCTTCCACTAAACACAAAATTATTTTCTTAGTATATATCTTATAATCCATATATAAGTCAGGGCAGGTTTTAAATGTCCATTTCCCCAATAAGTTCAGATTAGATAATGCTGCAGTCAGAGGCACTGCTTGCCACCAGGCAAGGCAGGCAGCTACAGGAGTGGCAATGAGCAAAGTCTGCAATGACAGTAGAAGAGTCCTGACCTCCCTCAGGGCAGTCCACCTGACTCCACTTACTCCCACTGCAAGTGGGATGCATGATTCTTTTTAAATAAACTCAATGACAATAATGAAAGCCACTCAGTGAAAAAGTAAAAGGAGTATTCTGTGAGTGAAAAAAGAAGAAAAAGAGAAAGAGGAGAAAAAGCAACACTGGGCTAGTGGAGCAGATAATAAAGATTAAATATAATGCTAAATTGCTAAATACTGCTTGTCTAGCCTTAACTGTGTGAGAGAGATATCTAAATAATGCAACTTCCACTAGCGTCACTAGCTAGCAGAGCTAGTGTGTTAGGTTCTGCTGGCATGACTGAATTAAGTGTGCAAGTTTTATGGTGACATCAGGTTATTTATAACAACCATCCATCCATCCATTCTAACATAATGGTGAATAATGCTAGTTGGAGGAATTTTTGCCTAGGGTCCCAGCAGACCCTAGAATAGCCACTGGCTTCAGTCGTACACCTAGAGATTGGTAGGCAAGAAAAATGTGTATTCCCCAACTGGGTGGCTAATGTTTGCTGTTGGCTCCTGGCTGTTACCAGGTGAAATAAGATGCACCAAAGAACTACTTGTGATTAGTTTTGTCACTAGCAGATTGCTGCAGTCACACATAGTTTGCATGGAAGATGCCAAATTGTCTGCAAACATTTACCATCTACTCACCAAGTGTCACTGAAACTCTGAGGTGTGTACGGCAAATCAAACACACAGAACATTCACCTTCAAAGTAAAAGCTATGCCTTACCGCAACCAACATATTTCACAAGACACAACTTTTACTTTAAATACGAATGGTGTCTGTTTTCGATTTTCAACACAATTTTAACAGTTTCATTACTGCTTAGAGAATAGTTGGCAAATGTTTGCAGGCAAGTCAGCATCTTCCATGTAATCTACGAGCAACTGCGGAAACTGGCTAGCAACTATAGCAACTGTAAGGAGGCTTTCAGCATAGCACCATACCTATACCGCTTTCCAACAAATTTTACCTACCAACTTGGAACAACCATTCATCAATAGGTCTAAATATACACATTTTTTCCTCAAAGACAAGTGGTTGCCAAGAGGTCTGTAGGCCAGTGCAACTGGGGCCTTACTTAATACTGACATTTTTTGGCACACCAGAAGGAAGTGAAGCATGCCAAACTGATGTTGGTTATATGCATGCTGCTGATAGTATGTTTTGGAGTCGTGTTTCTGTTGACTGAAAATTATTTGGCACTTTATTGCCTAAAATTTTTTTTTCCCATGACTAAATATATATTTCAATCTATCTAAATGTTTTACTACATTCACAGACTTGGTCCTAATATAATCTGCCCTTTGTTGTTTTGTATTATCTGTTATGGCTCAAAACAGCTGCTGCTCAGAAGCCAAATCGAAAGAGTAAAGGGCTAGATAAGCAAAAAAGAAAAAATATTTCATAGAAACTAAAACACCATGCGTAAATGATTTTTATTCATCATCTTTTCCAACATTAAAGTAACTGGCATGTCAAAGCTTTCCAAGCTCTGCAGCCTTAATTCAGATCAGGCAGCTGCTTCAGTAGAGCTGATGACAAAAGAACCTGATGGTGGCAGTGATCTAGGAGCTCCCCACTGTAAATGCAAGTGTGAGCTTCCCTGAATATATGAAGATTAAAAATAAAACCTGCAGGTACCCAGAAATGCTGTGACTTTTAAAAATGTATTTCAGAAATGACATATAGTTGCTGGAACAGATCTGCCTAAACTCACAGTCTTTTACCTCCCTCTGTTGCCTCTTTGTATTACTTTGTTTTTTCTTGATTAAAAAAAAACTATACAGCACTGAAATGGCTCACCTTTTTGATCTTCTTGATCTCTGTGTCATCCTCACTGGGAGGCACCTCTGGATTTGACTGGATTTTCTCATTGTCCTTCAGAAGTCCAGCAATCTGAAATTCAACACAACCAGCACAGAGCTAACTAAGAGGAATATAATGTGTACATTATACTGTATTTGGAGAAAACTGTAAACATGATCATCTCATTCTTTAATATGTTTTTATAGTGATCATTAATGTCTCAGTTCATGTTTTTGAATTGCTTTTAGTCCACCTGTCCATTAGCCAGCTCAAAGAAATTACAAATGCAGAAACTGCACCAGCCATATCAAAATACCACTTTTGTATTTCATTCAAGTCTGTTACATTTACTCCCATTATACACAGCACATGAATAAAATAAAATAAAAAATTCTGATAAAGGACTGAAATTAAACAAAACAAAACAACCGCCATTACTAGCATACTCTTTAGCATACTCTCATGAAAAGTGAGATAGTAGATTATCATTTTCCACAGACTCCAGTATCATGTGCAACAAAAGCTGATTCATGCATATTGAAAACATTTGGTTCAACTGAAGCTAGCCATTAGCACATTAAAGAGAGGTGCATTTGATTTAGTTTAGACTGAATAATTAGGATACAAAACACTCAACAGCATTACAGAGTTTCTAACAAGGACATCCCAGGGGCATTACAAGCTACAAAGCTCACCATGAACTCATAACATTGTGGTTTGGAATCTGGGTCGTGACCTTTGTCCTGTGACCACATTCTCATTTTTTCTTCTCAGCCTGTCTGTTTTTGATTCTCTCTCTCTCTCTCTTGCGCAAAATGCGGTAAACACACATTCATACATACACAGGTACTGTGTTACTAGCATGAAATTACAAGGTGAGTTACCTCTGATTTTAGTCGCTCTATCTCGATTTCCCCATCCTCTATCTGTTGTCGAAGTTGCTTGGCAACCGTTTTCTCCTGTCTCCACTATTTGGAGTAGATGAAGATACTTCTGCATGAGGGTCTCATGCTCTGTAGCCAGGTTCCTGTAACTATCCAGACACACATGCAAAGACCTCATTAAAGCATGTTTCAGGGGCTCAAAGCAAAGACAGACCTCTGATCATATGTTTGGAACACAGACCTTATATCCACTCTGCGTGGATATAAGGTCTTACACAACCAGTTCTTTAAATACTTTATTGCACACCACATGTAGCTGCTTCTGTGCGAACATCTATTCTGTACATTAAACAGGGCAACACTTCACGTGCATTCCATATGAGGCTTAAAAAGCTATACAGCGGATTACTTTCAGCTTGTCTAAATCTGTCCTTGAAACTGTCCTAACAGGTGTCTTAGTTTAATTTTTCTCAGTGGGTTTTAAACTTTTTCCAGCATGGCCCATTTCAGAATCCAAAAAAAGTTAATGTCCCACATACAACAGTTTTTGTCTTGTTTAATTCAATAAAGGTTGGCAAACTTTTGCTTATTTTCTCTAAAAATAAAATCATTTAGCATAGATTAATTCCATATTTTTCCCTTATTTGTGAATGCCTCAACTTCAGGGGCCTGCACCACAATTTGACCACCACTGGTTTAATACAACAACACAGACTGTAAAACCATAAAGAAAATAGGTCTCTTAAAAATATTCGAACTGCATGGAATGTAGATGTGAGGAACCTTTAAAGTACAAATCTTAAAGTACCTTTAAAGAACCTTTAAAATTGCCATTAAGATATCTAAATACAAGCCTTATTTAGTTGTTTTAATACTACAGTATTACAGTAAGTGCTGCTGCATAGACAATCAATTTAATCTTCAATGAGTCCAATCAGTCAACCTTTTGGCATTGAATTACACAGTGTTGACATTTAGAGTGATGGTATCATTTCACTTTCATTAACCTTTTTTGTCCATACATCAAAAGTGGGCATTTCACTCATTATATGTGTGAGGACTCCATAAATCAAGAATCAATATTAATAACTGGTTTATTATGATTGATTTACATAATACTTTTCATTGGTGCCATAAATTATTAGTAAGACACTATGTTGCCTTAAGAATATTAATTAATTAACAGGCAATCACACAACAATCCCAAGAGTTCAAACTGTGCCTTAAAGGATTTTCACATCAAAAATGACAGGTCGATGAACTCATAGTGACATACATTTTGCTAATTTTCTATCAGGCTCCACAGCAAAAGTTCAACTAAAATTAAGCTGGACCTAATTTGGGCATGACCACTTTGTATATAATGGGATTACTGGCAGGAAATAGAAGTGCTGGCTGTGATGACTCATGGTTAACCTACTGGGTTAAAGAAAATTTAGCTAACACTGCAATTCCTGAAATAACATGAATAGACATAAAACTGAAATCTGTATATATATATATATATATATATATATATATATATATATATATATATATATATATATATATATATATATATATATATATATATATATATATATATATATATATATATATATATAAACTTGTGAACTCTGTGAGAAAAAAATAAAATAAAATAAAAGTTTAGCTTGTTCTTAAAGTTATTTCACAATCAAGCTGTAACACAAGTAAATACTGTTCTACCAAGTGTAGAAAAAATCCAGCTAGAGACTCCCTGAGTGCTATGTTTCTTTTTATGTCTCTGGCCATAAAAAGAATCCAAACATGATCATGTCAAAATGCCACTCCCCAATGCAGCATATACATGTCTTGAAAAAACAAACAGAAAATAGTGGAAAAAATTATTTGGACCCAGTAACACATAAATAAGTAAACATTTAGTTTACAGATGCACACAGACACTAAATGGCATGACTAGTGAGTCTTGTTAGGATCCTAACCAATCTCCACTTTGCAAATATCCCGCTAAGCGTAGTTAACGTATTTGACCATGTTTTTTTGTTGGCAAGTTGAAACATACTTGTAAACTTGTAAATTCAAGAATTATATGTTAATCTATGGTGGACTTGACTATGACTTTACAGTCTGTATATAAAAGATGCACATAGCTACCATGATGTTATACATCAGTTAATGAGGTCCCATTGTGAAGGCTCAAGCTGACTGCTTTCACCATCTCAGTCAGGTTAGTTCAAACTAAAGCATACCTTTATTCCACCCTTTTTGATTCTAATAGGGACTTTAATTTACTATAAATGAACATCAGGTTGCAATCATGTTGACTTGATTAAGGGAGATGAGGACTTTGCTTCATTTTGCAGCCACAAGAATCATCCCCTGCTTACGCTTAAAGAATGCGGGTTCAAGGCACTTTGGCTTTACTTTTCAAACCCAGAAGCTATGTCCATCTTTTATGCTCAGTCTGCATATGAGTTCCAACAGAACTGGTGCTGTATGAAGTTTTTCACATCTTTATTGACTGTAAATGCTACAAGCACACGTCTCATCAAGATCTGCAACTTCAGAACATCCTCATTTAAATGGCTGTAAGTAAAAGGCCATATATGAGAGCTACCTGGCCTGCGTGATGGCAGCAACCCACTCATCACAGTCCTTGACATCTTCTGTGCGCAGCTCCAAAGGCTTCTGGTTGTCATGATTGAATGTGACAGTGAAGTAATACTGGGAAAACAAAAGCATAATGAGTGAGTCAAATATTTGTTCAGCATACAATAATCAGGATATGTATTACTGTCCGATAAAATGTATGTCGCTACCCTTTAATCAATAGTAATCAGGAGCCACTTCTAATGATCTGCATTTTATTTAAAGGTGTATGTATACACACATACATGCACTTGTGTGTGAATGTGCGTGAGAGAGGGATCCTGAGGGAAAAGTCTTGAGAGATTCATTATCAAGCCTTTGTGCCTTCTGTCTGTAACCTGGCAACTCACCTCTGAATTGGCGGAAGCCTCTTGACTGATGCCATGTTTTGTTTTGTTTTGTTCCAGTGGGTTGGCTGCATTTTAGCGATACAAACACCTCTGGGTCCTCGCCCCTTTTTTAGTCTCTCACCAATTATTGTAAAGGTTCAGTTATGGTAATTATGGCGAATGCAGTTGGAATTGTTTTATAATAGGCTTATGGGATAAAATCCTCAAATCAACAAAGTGGTGGTCACTGCACTAGTAGTACAGCCAACCTATTTGTAGTAGAAATGCATCAAATTATATAACGGTGATGCATTGTAAATAGAGCCCCACAAATCCAATATATTGGATTTTTTTTTTATCCCTCCCAAATGCCAAGAGCAAATCATTTGTGAATGAGAGTAATGTTCCTTATTTCATGATGAGCAGCAGAACGGGCCTTTGTCAATAACGTGCTTCCCATCTTTCGTCTCCTGTGAGCTGTTGTGTCAAGCCTTTTAGGTGACTATATTTAACTCCACGTCATTATGGGGTTTTTTTTGCCAAAGATACAGTATCTGTTGGTAAGTGAGGCTGCATAACCAGTATTGAGTCCTGGTTAAAGAAATCGGTGAACAAAAACAACTTAATTCCATCTGGAATACGGAGAATAAGAAAACATTGTACTTATGTAATAATAATGATAAAGATGCCTTTTAATTGCTAAACTACATCATGATTTTTATTTCCTATAAAATGTTTTTGATTCCATTAGTCATTCAAATAAATAAACAGGTAGACTTGAGAAGACTTTTAAAAGCTCTTCACAAGGGAGTGGAATCTGTGAAACCACTAATGGGAATGAATAGCCAATATAAAAAAACACAAGGGGTATATAAACACAGGTGGGTGATGAATTAAAGGAAAGAACCCAAACCGCTGGCATGGTTTGGGACCCTTAGAAAGAATGGTCATTCAAAATTAATACAAAATTGTTCTGGGTATTCCTGCAAAAGACTGGCAACCTGTCCAGGGTATAACCCACCTTTTGGAGCTGTGGTAGGCTATGGCTCAACCCTAAATTTGATAAATGGTCAAAAAAGTGGATGAATGGACAAAAGATGGCTAGCTCAGGATGATCACCTTTATCCTGTGATGAAATATTTCTATCCTCATGAAAGTAGTGTCCGTCAGCATGGCATTGCCCCCATACACAGGGTAAAAGGGGTCAGTAAATAGTTTGTTTAACATTAGAATAATATGAATAGACAGTTCACTAAACCATCATCATCAAAACAGGAAAAAGAGAATATCTTTTTCAGAAATTATTTTTTAACCCTCCAATGTAAGTCTCTACATTAGGAGAGTATATATCTCTGCCATAAAGACCATAGCTTGTATTTCAGTCTATATAATTGGCTGATTCACTCTGATATTGTCCATTCATGCCTCTTGCCAGGTGGATTACCTACAAATGATCACAATTTCTTTAAACAGTCGTGCTGTTTATCTATATTTCAAGATTACATTCTAAAGTCATTTTGCTCTTTACTCATAACAAAAAAGGAAAACACATAGCCCATCAACTCTTTACACTTGCCAGTTCCTAAGAAAACTCCCCTCCCATTTCTCATATGCCTATATTTGCTGTACTTGCTAAATGGAGTACAACGCCAAGGCATGTTGTTGCACATTTTGTTGGCCCCTTCAAATGTACTTTTTCAGATGCAAATAGGGTTGCCATAGTAACTGTGGGCTTAAACGTAACTCGCCTTCTAAATGGGGAATAAGAACATTTAAAAAGTAGAACACTCCAAAGAACACAATGAGAACAGAGAGACAGACGGAGAGGGAGGCAGAGAAAGATCTTTTGCCTTTTTGAGGAGTGAGGGCTATAAAAAGCGCTGTAGCCCTGCAAGGTGGCAGTTGGCTTGGCATCTATTCGCTGTATTGTCCCTCTCCCTGTCACACACAGATAAGATCCAGTACTCTACTGGCCATTTTTCCTGCAGCTCTGAGACACACTCAGTGGCATACAGTACATGCACACACACCGCTAAAATCTGGAATCTGTTGTAATCCTTACATGAACCAGTTTTCATGTCAGGATTGTACAGTAGCATCGTCTGTGACCACCTCTGCAGTCTGCTCGTTGACTCATGTGTCATTTTATGTTTTTCCAGAGCGGGGATGGTGAAAAGGATATCTGTTTGCTAACAGACACCTGGAGA
This sequence comes from Pterophyllum scalare, assembly GCA_024447675.2. Lineage (NCBI taxonomy): Eukaryota > Metazoa > Chordata > Actinopteri > Cichliformes > Cichlidae > Pterophyllum > Pterophyllum scalare. Next base: position 10,178 of record JAMQGT020004821.1, on the reverse strand, counting down.
ATTGATCAGTCTCTCTGTCCGCAGTCCACCTTTTCCATGCAGTTTTTAGATCAATGCAGACATATACAGAAGGGCACAGAGAAGTAATTATAGACTCTGAGGCATGCACACAGTCCCACAAGATTTACACATGTGGACACATGAAGACATGATTGATTGCAAACTAAAACATGTGCAGCTCACACTGCATGATCACACACACACACACACACACACACACACACACACACACACACACACACACACACATATATATATATATATATATATATATATATATATATATATATATATATATATATATATATATATATATATATATATATATATATATATATATATATATATATATATATATATGAATGACAAGAAAAATGAAAAGAATGTATTCCTGACACAGATTATGCAGAGGGACATGTGTGGAACAGAAGACTGTGTTATGCTAACTGAAGGCTTTCAAATTCATTTAATTCATTGTTGAAATAAATTCACTGGAGCAGTCTGCATGAACAGCTGTCATAGGAGATGTCACTCAGTACATATTGCACCCCTAGAACAGAACATTTCTCTTGTCCTGATACAGTTTTAAGGAAACAGACAGTGAGGAGTAAACAAAGTTGAATAGTTCACACTATGAAAGCAACCAACAAGTCCTTATAATTAGGTTAGTTGTCTGTCTTTTAAACAACAAATAACCAGTATTGGGTTTTTCTTGCTGGCCCACACTCATCACAAAAAACTACACTATATATATATTATAGTATTGTCTGGGATGCATATTTAACTTCTGTTGGCACATCTTCATAGTCCCTTATAATCCTGGCAGCTCTGCCTGCAGACAGCAGAGGGCAAGTGTTTGAGGAACATATGACAGCCGAGTTCAGCACCATGGACAGCGACAAAAAGTACAGCTGTACCTGGAGTAGAAACTGTGGAAGTCACAGTTAATGGATTTACTCTGTTCCCATCCTTTATTTATTCTTCTTAGAGGCCATACAGTAAAATAAAATTATCACAACAGAGGGCTGTCTAATGTGATATCAGACTTTCTTTCTTTTCTTTTTTTTGAGATCATGTGAAAAATTTAGGAGATTTTTACTGGGGATGGGTAAAATTGCATGGCACAGATGCAAATATAATCAAAGATTTCCACAACTGATTTACCAGTGTTTTGTCTTGAATCATTGGCTGTTTTGTTTTTTGTTTGTTTGTTTGGTTTTTAGCTCAGGAAGTAAGAACTCTTTAGCAACATTTTAGATAACATGTATTTTAAGTGTTTGCATTTGCCACCTACAAGCCAAGTGGAATTTAATGATCTGGAGATTTAGGACCTGAACTGAAAGTTTAAGCCAGATTCAACACAGATGCATTTTTTTTACTCTTCAGTTTATTAATATAGCTTTTTATTGGTTGGAAACAAATACAAATCATACTTCTACAGACATGTTAACTAGTCCACCAAGTTGTTCTATAAGCTTCTATAAGTATCTATGAGTTACTTTACAGTATTTCCACGTTTTCCTCTAATGCTTTAGGGGTTAATATCCTAATATTGAACATTAAAATCACCACCTTCACAATAATCATTTTTGAGCAATATATTATTATTTTTTTTAATTTAATTTGTTGTGATAACTACTTATTGGAAAGTTCTGCTGTGCAAATATAGTATATATTAAAAGTGGAACATGTGTGCAAGACCAAAAGCTCAGACTTTCCTTTTTAAAAAAAAAAAAATTCCTGTGTAATTAGTTAAAATTATATCAAGAATCTGTTTATTCATAAACAACGGATAGAACTGCTCAACAAATAGAACTGTACATCATTTTGACTTGAGTTCTTCATCCCCTTTGCTGCAGGGAAAGCAGAAGAGACTGCAGCTGGCAGAGCAGATTTCAGAAGGTGACTGCAGTCATAGCTCACAGTAGCTTGACCACTTCTCTGGCTCAAATGCTTTTATAGAGTGTTTAATTTTTTACAGCAGCAGCATTCCTCAAAACATCAAACCAGTTCCAACAGAGGAAACTGTAAGCATGTGCTTTCACAGTTACAGGCATAAAACAGTGTAAATTGTTTTATTTCTCACACATATTAATCTATGGTACTAAACGCTAGAGGAATTAAAAAGAATGGGGGGATACACTGAGAAAGAAAAGCATGGCTGGGATATCGTTTAGTTTTCATTCATGGCTGTCGTTAACAACCCGTGATAATGAGAGCGCTATCAAATGAGCCAAGCCGCTATAAACCGGGGAGACACAGTTGCCAAGGTAGGATGCTATTAATATCAAGACAAGGAATTAAATCAATACGTCAAAACGACAGGGAAGGGGCAGTTCTCCTCCGCAAGATGGCAACCTACAAAGTTTGGATGCAGTTTAAGTTTACTCCTTCTATGTGCTGCATTCCCTGAACTTTTGAAGTGTCTAAAAATACAGCGTCTCCCATCCAAATGTGATGCAACAGATGAATAGAAAAAAGAGGCTAAAATAATGTGAAAAGTTTGCAAAGATTTGCACCAATCCTGCTAACTTTAGGCGTTGCGTTTTTCATGCGTTTAACCTTAGAGAATGCCTGGGTGGCTATTTTAGTGCATAATCGAGAAAATCAATCGGTTAGGATGACGCCATTACGTAACTCTTAAACGTCAAGTCAACGGTAATGCAAAAGCATCTCTGGGAAATTGTTTGCGTGATGAATAGGCGATATGTTCGGGTGAAAAGTGTCTACACGATACCTCATGTCATGAATGTGGCTGTAAGAACCAGACTGATAAAAGCGAATTTTAGGAGGGGGAAAAAACAGAGTATTGCTGAGTGTATCCGTTCAGTGAGATTGACCACCTCGACGGTGTCAGTCAGTCAGACTTAAGAGAGCTCCCCGTGCGATCAATATCTTACCTGCTTCTCTAAGCATTCCTTCGCTGAGAGAGACGGTTTCGGTGACGGTGCCCTGTCACAAACACATCCCTCCAACAGGTACAGTCCGGAGGGACGTGAGCTCGAGTCGTTTTCGAAATAAAACAGCATATTCTGCAACAAAGCGAACCACTTTGAATGCCATTTTGTGTTGTCTGAGCTTTTTTTACTCAGGCAACCTCGCCTAGTCCCGTCTTTTTTCGCCAAAAGAGCCAGATAGGTGATATGGCCATCATTGAGTCTGATCCCTTTCTGCATTTTGGCTGAGAATCCGAAAGGATCTGCGGGGATGCCTGCGGATTCTTACATGTTCTCCTTCTCAGTATCTCCGAAACACAGTCAGACTTGGTGGGCAGCAGCCCACTCCAGTGTGGCCATCCACACTTGCTGCACTGATTTTTGCAACAGCCGAAGGAAAAGAGGAAGAAACGATGCACGTAAAGAGTCAATCACACATTCAGCTGCACAAGCCTATCCACCCTGCGAGCTTAGGCTACTACAGTAGCCCCGACGCCTTCTTAGAAAAGCCTTCCTCATGAGCCCAATCGCTCATGATGAGGACTGAAGTGCAGTCTACGCGACCGCGCTCGCGCGCGCGCACACACACGCACACACACACACACACACACACACAGAGCACCTTGCTCTCTCAGGGAGAAAGCGCAGTCACGTGACCGGTCCCCGGAGCAGCAATTTAAGCACCTTGGACAGAAACTCAGAGGAGAAACACAGACGGAGAGAGACGGGATTCATGTGGAGAATCCCGAAGCATATCGGGAGGCTTTTCAGGAACTGAAACTACGCACGCACACATACACATACGTAAACACTTGAAATCACACACAACTAATGCTGTCAGCGTCAGACTGGAGTGCTTTCTGTGCATTGAAACTCATAATCAAGAGAAACTCCTGAAGCAACACTTATCCCTACTGAATATCCAGTTGCTCAGTTAGTTCAAAGTATTTTCACAGTAGAATCAGTGTAATGCAATAATGTGAAATTGCAATATAGCAAATATTACATTATTTGAGTGAATCCTGTGATTATTCCAAAGAAACTGATGTGCACAGCGAGCAGCACAGTATGACAATAAGCTCCAGAATACATGGCAAGCATATTTAAACAGTATAAACAATGCAAGTGGTTTGAAAAAGTTGGAAGATAGTCTTTGCTTAAGCTGAGAAGAAATATCCATGCATCCATTTTCTTAAGCAATGGACTCTGTCTGACCTGCCATAGGGTAAAGAGTGGGCTACACCCTGGACAGGTCACCAGTCTATTTCAAGGCTAACAGAAAGCCATATATGCTCAAACCCACACTTACAGAATCATCATTTAATCTAAAAAGCATGTCTTTGGACTGTGAGAGGAAGTCAAGAGAAACCCACAGGCACAGGGAGAACATACAAACCCCACACAGAAAGGCCGCAATATAGCAATAATAAAAAATAATATACTCATAAGACTAATATAGCCAAGAATTTCATGAGTGAAAATGAAGGTGGCAGAGAAGGTGTGAGAACCTACCTACAGAGCTGTGACTTGGTGGTGCTCTTCTACCTTTGGATGTGGAGGGCTTATAAGCACAGTGCTCATGCCTGGGAATACATGTATTCACTCAGGTGGTGCACTTAAGGTCAGGTTTAAGGCATTTGCCCTTTATGAGTATATTTATTTTCCCTAAGAGAAAAAATATTGCACTTTAATTCCAAGTAATAGTTGTAAGGTGTATTATGTATAACTCAAAGCAGTGAAGAGGGAGTGATTTTCCTCAAAACTTCTCAGTTATTTAACTAAGTGTATGGCAAAGAAGGCAATTTATATGTTGCTTTTATTGCAAAAAGGGAAAAATATTACTGCTGCTACATGAATCTATCTCTCTGTCTATGTTCCCATCTTCCAAGTTGAAAGGGGAAAAACATAACAAGTGTTATCAGAGCACAATTTTTTTGCTCTGCCCACATTTTCATTTTCTGCGTAAGTGTCTAAAAAGTTCAGAACCCATGATGTCAGCAAGGCAGGCAGCTGCTGATGGTGAAGAGTCCCACAATAGCCATATTAGATGGGTCAGTGTCTTAAAATTTTTAGTACAGCCTCTGCTCTTCCTGACTTTATTCCCACAGGTAAAATTTAAGTGAAATTTGCTGAAGGCTTGCACTGATTTCTCTGCATCACTGCAAATTCATTCCCTTGACCAAATAAGAAATTGTTTTGTTTTTCCAGCAATGACTTCTTTTGAAATAATATGAAACCTTTGTCCTTGGTTCGCTCCATCCTGTTCTGCCCTCTTTTACAAAACAGAGTTAACAAAAGCCTCTCAACACTGTCCACTGCTGGTGCATTTACATATCTAAGAGGGCAAGAGAGATACTCATTAGGGTTGGCCCATAATTAATCCTGGATTAGCATATTGGGGCGAGGACACACACAATGGTTTATTTCATCACAGGGTATTTGACAGTGGGATCACAGTGCAGTGTCTGTGTGGGATCATTAAAAGGATCCAGGGAGGTAACAGGGGATAATTGAGTGAGATTCTGCTGCTTTTGTTGCTGCTGTTTTCAATGAACGGGAAAGAGGACACTCCACCTTTCTCAAGCATTTCATTTCTTATCTTTTTGGTAACAGGTGCAGTGAAGATTGGCAGCAATGTGGAAGAAGAGAAATCCAGTAGTGAGGAATGAGCTGCAATTCAACCCCATGCAGCCATTAGCAGACTGAGCCTGCTAGGACGCCCCAGGCTCAGCTCTATTGCCGAGCTTCTTCCGTCCCATAATCAGCCTCTCAGACAAGAGTGGTAATGAGGTGGTGATTCTCTTCTGTGACTGGGACTGATAGTAAAGATTATTTTTATCGTTTCCTATAATAGAGTGGTTAAACTGGAGCGTGATGCAAAACACTGGAAAGACTGAGAGGTGATGACATTTAAAGCCTTAAACGTGGTTCAAATCAATGTAACTCTATCCAATCAAAAAGCATTTTTCAAAAAGGAGACAAGCACAGGTGGAGACATATTGTGCAACAGGATTTCAAGGCATCCTTTCTGGGTTTCTGGGTTGGTGTGTGCCAAAATTCAAGCCAGACGTGTTCATTAACAAAGATGGGATAAAAATGGGGTTAATGAAAAGCGCAGATAATGGAACAGGATATTAAAGCTGCATGATTTTGTCTTTTTGGCCACTGGGGGCAGTAAAAACTTAGAATCCTATAACTCTGATGTGTAAATAAGTCTTGTAAGCTTTTTGGAGATAATGGCATGATTAAATATTTGGCAGATAAAGTCCAATATTAGCATCTTTTTATTGTTATGGTACTAGCCTTTTGTTAAGCTCTTCTTTGGTCTCCACCATCACACTTGTTATGGTCCTGGGTCTTTTGCCCAGTGTTTTGTGTTTTATTTTTTGTAGTTTTGTTTGAGTTTCTTCTGCCTTGTTTCTTTGTTTAGATTCTTAGTTTTTATTGGGTTTTGGATTTGTTTGTGTTTCAGGTTGAGCTGGTATTTTGTATCACTGTATGTCAATTTCTCTTATGTTGTTTATCTTTTGTCATTATGTCAAATTCACGTGTCTTAGTCTTTTGTCTCTGTGGTTGCTGCTTAATTTTGGTATGTCTTTGGCCCTTCTGCTTTGGGTTTCATTTTCTTTCCTGTGTTTCCTGCCCAGCTGTTTCCAGTTGTCTCATTCCCCGGTGTGTATATATTGTCTGCATTTCCCCTTGTTTCTCATTGTGTCCTCTATGGCTCTCTGCCCACTGTGTGTGCTCTCCCGTCTGTCTGTATCACAGTTTTGAGTTGTTTTGATAGTTTTTACTGCTGAAACCATCCAGTTCAGTAATAAAGCTGAAGTTAAGTTCTGTCCTGTTTCCAAGTCCTGCATTTTGGGTCCATCTCCTGGCTGCCACACAGCAGACCTTGACAACACTTCATTCACTGGTTAAATTATGTGTGTAAAATGACTATTGACCTGGGTTCTTTAACTCAAAATCTGACTAAGACAGCGACAAACTTAGGTGTAAAGCTGGACAGTGAACTCAAACTTGATGCACAAAGTCAAGTCCAGTTTTTATCAGCTAAGACAACTGGACAAAGTGAAACCATTTTTTTCACAGCATCACTTTGAGATTTTAATCCATGCTTTTATCACTACTCACCTAGACTACTGCAATGCACTTTATGTTGGGCTCAGCCAGACACTCCTTGCCCGGCTCCAGATGGTGCAAAATGCTGCTGCACGACTTTTAGTTGGGGTCAAAAAACGTGAGCATTTGACCCCAAAGCCTCCGATTTTAGCCTCACTTCACTGGCTCCCAGTTCGTTTTAGGATTGATTTTAAAATCCTTTTATTTGTTTTTAAATGTCTTCATGGCCTCGCCGCATCATATCTGTCTGATCTGCTCCACCTGTACGTTCCTTCACGTTCACTCAGGTCAGCTGATCTGGTACTACTAGCTATCCCAAAGACAAAGAGGAAGTTCAGAGGTGACCGCGCTTTTTCAGTTGCCGCCCCAAAACTATGGAATGATCTTCCGTTGCACATTAGGCAGGCTGACTCACTCTCTGCTTTTAAATCCTCTCTTAAAACACATTTCTTATTTTTGGCTTTTAACTCAGTTTGAGATGATGGTATTCTTTGTTTATTTTCTTAGCTGTGGTTTTATTTATTTATTGTTTTCTTGTCTTATGTCTGTTTTTTGCTTTGTTTGCTCTTAGTTGTGTACAGCCCTTTGCCCAATTGCATTTGATTTTAAAGTGCTTCATAAAATAAAGCTGAGTTGAGTTGAGTTGAGTTGAGTATTGTTTTTTCCTGGTTTTGCTGTTGGAGAAAAGTGCTGCTTGCAAGAAACCTTTATCCTTTATACTGTTATTGACTGAATTCCTATGGGGTGTTTTGGTAAAGGTTGTATACAATTTTGTCAGTTTTGTGCAACTGGTTTAATTTTTCTATATTACCGTATAACCACTACATCTGGCTATATAATGCATAACCATTATTTAAGATGCACTATAAAGAAGATAGATTAAGATCTTGTATTGATACAAGTAGAAAAACTTCTTCTCCAGATTCACTGGGATATTTAAATGCCTGGATCCAGTGCACAGTGACAGAAGAATTAACCAAGCATGTTTTTAATGGCTCCTGGGGAAAAGACAAGTAAGCGACAAATAGAGGGCTCTGAACAGCCTCAAAATCTATTTGTTATGTGGATACAGTACTAACATCTGAGGCACCTCGCTGCCATGATAATGGAAACACTCACTTTTAGCTTTGATGATGGCATGCATTTGTTATGGTGTCCCAAAAAGCTTAGGCAATGCCAAACAAAACATTTATTTCCAGCCAGAGCTGCATTCGTTTTTCACAACCATCTTGTATTGATGATGGGAGAGTCAGATCACTGCATAATGTCTCAAAGATTCTTAACAGGGTTAAAATCTGGAGTGGTGGCCGGTCCAAGTGTGAAAATGTTGTCTCATGCGCCCTGAACCACTATTTCATCATTCGAGCCCAGTGAATCCTGACAGTGTTTTCTTGGAATATGCCTGTGCCATCAGGAAGGAAAACATTTAATTGATGGAAAAACCTTCAAATCATTCAGTATACTGAGGTAGTCAACTGACCTAATTTTTTGGGCATAGCATTGCTGAACCTCGACTTGACCAACGATTTTTTTTTTTGTTTGTTTGTTTTAAATTCACAAAACATTTAAGTGATCTCCCATCATTCAAGTTTTTTTCCCCCCAATATTTCTTCCTAAAAAATGAAAGTACACTACTATCATTCCAGGTTTGAATAGTTTCAGCAGTATCAATGGTTTCTGCAGTTTCCTAAGTTGCTTGCTTTGCTTGATGCATGCCGATAATTTGACCCTTCTGAAATGGAGTAACATCTTTTCCACAACCATGAGAGATTGTCTTCCGACATGGTTGTTTATGCAATGAGAAGCTGCTCACTGCATGAGTTAGGGTTAAATAAACCGTTGCCGGCTGAAACATCACTGTGGTAATTATCCAATTTAAGGCTCTTACCTGTTTGCTTAGTTAAATCAAGGTGGTGACCTTTTGGGGGGTCAGGCAGTGTATGCTATATAAAATGATCTATGAATGCTGACCTTGAGCCTCGAGCAGAAGATTTTCACTTCTGGGTATCTGGGTATTTATCAAAATCCAGTAATAAAAGTAAATTTGGAGATGGAAGATCAGTGATCCTTTCATGTCTGCATCCATTCAACTACAGTGATTGTCTGAACTCACATTCCATTAAAAATGATTTCAGTCTTAGCAGATAACGAAGTAATTACAAACACTTGCTGGCTCCAGGGAATTTTACAGTATGTGTATGTTCAGACCAGAAAACTTTATGTGACATAACTGAAAAGCATGATTTGTTAAATGTCAAGATTTAAATGATGAGACCATTTGTTTTCAATGCCCTCCTGATCAGTAAATAACAGCATAGGAAATTATTTCTTATACTTTTTAGTGTAAATGGGAAAACATTATATACCTCTCTTCTGACACTACATCAAAGATTTGCCTTCGCTGTCCACTGTGTTTGAATCAGTGACAGCGTCGCCTCTTTGGTGGCAGATTGGTTGGTGTCGGCAGGTCTGTGACTCTGAGATCTGGCTCCATCTCCACGCGCTCTGCTGTGTGCCAGGTACTGCATGCAGGGTCACCACCTGGCTGCACCATCCTCAAGCTGAACAGCATTCGAACTAACAGAGAGCATGAGCTCAGACAGAAACAAACAACCGTAGATCACACCTATAAAAACAGGAAATGTGTCTTTTTTTTAAAGACAATTTACCTCATTGTCTTTGTTTCAGTTCATTGCTGGTGCATGAGCGTTGTAGTTTGAGATCAATCAGTTAATGAACAGATAGCAGAGTGTTTTTTTCTCTCCAGTGCAAGAGAAAAAGAAAAAGTAAGCAGAAGAAAGTTTGTTAAACCCCAAAGTTCCTTTTCTTTGTTGTCCAATTGTTTGTCAATGAGTCATTATTTCTGATGCCACACTGCGTAATAATGCTGAGAAAAGGCTTCACAGAAACGGGACAAAGATGTGAATCAGAACATGAATAAATAAAGAACAAAGAGCAAATGAGAATATTTGGATGTGTCATTTTGCCTGCAAGCTTTTAATTGACAGAAACTTGGACTGAAATTTTCTGACCAGCAGACAGACACCTGAAAATACTGTGCAGCTCTGAAACACTGTCAGCATGAACAATACGCAACTGAACCAAGTAGGGTTACACATA
>JAMQGT020004820.1:0-12524 GCA_024447675.2 Pterophyllum scalare | reverse complement strand
CAACCTTGACATTAGGCACATTAGTGGTAAACATAATGTGACTGCAGATGCTTTGTCCTTTGCTCTCCTGTTTTATTCTGGCCAAACTGTGGGTTGAGGGTGGGACCCTCATTTTAAGGGGGGAGTTGTCAGGGCCCCTTCTTTGACCTGCAGTTCCTCCTGCAGGCAGAGGCGGGCCTTGAGTAATTGGAGCCACCTGGGCTCATTAATTTAAACAGGGCTCTACTAACCATTCTCCCCTCTCTGCTCCTCCAGGTAAACTCGGTTTGTCGTTTGTTTTAGGGTTGCATATTCATCCAGATTCACACATACATGTCCACTCACTCATACATTGCACACACTAAACATGCTGCCATATCCACATCTCATATTTGTTATCTTTCTTTGGGTTTTGAGTATATTTCCCGACACCACTTCTTGTTTTATTCTTTATTCCTTGTTTGAACTTACTTTTTTGAAATAAACAAACTCTAGCTCCATATATGTTGTTTTAATGTTGTATGACAATAAAACTGGCAATTCCTACCAACTTCTCACAAGTTATTTAAGTGACACAATTCCTAAAACCGAGGCAGATGTGCTACATGAGCTTTGTTCACTTTGCTTAGCTTTGATTAAAGTTACTTCTTCCTTGAAATCATTGTGTTGGTAAAGGCAAAATGTGGCCACATTTCCTTGACAGCTACTCCTCTCTGCAAATCCAAACTACAATTAATTTGCATTTTATTTCCTATAGGTGGAATTTATCATTTATAATGTGAATTTGTAAAAACTGAAACCGCTCATGTGGTAAAAGTTCCACATACAAAACTGCCAGGTGCTCTTCATGATCGGTAACTTAAAAAGGAAGATTTAGGAGCAGTTTGAAAAATAACTTATTCAGTTCCACCTTGTGAAGTGACAGCTGATGAGACCGGTATGAAGGTCTCATCAGAAGGTACTACTGCAGAAGTATGCGGAGCCATCCAACTCACTGTAGCTCTCTGAGGTACATAAACACTGTAATTCACAGAGTAAGTACAAGTGCAATAAAGATGTAAGGTGTTACAGACATTAGATATCTTAATGAAAATACAAGCATCCATTAGGCCAATGATTAGCACTTTTATGTCCTCTATATTTAATTACAAATCACATGCAAAATAGTAACAATTAAATATATTGGAATCATCATATGTAGAGGAGCAGCTTTACTGTTCAAACAAAATGTTTCTGTTGAGATGTGTGATTTTTCAGTTTCACATGCTTCACAGTGTTTTTACGCTGTGTTCACTCCTGTGTGGTACTTCAGAAAAGGTTCCTGATTATGCCGTGATTATGCTGGACAAACATCCAGAGGCACTCTTCATAATTTCAGGAGACTTCAATCATGTGTCGCTCTCCTCCCACCTCACTGGATTCACACAGTTTGCTGCCTGTCCTACCAGAGAAATAAAACTCTTGATCTGTTGTGCACCGGCGTTAAAGAAGCTTACAGAGCTACTGTCTTACCACCACTCGGCACCACATGTGTCACAGGACTGATGCTACAGGAAACCTTGTGTGCTTGCCATCAGTTTTGACTAAATATAAATATTTGACTAAGTATTTGATGCTCTGAATAACGGTCAGTGCAGTGCAATGTTTCTTCATGGACCTCCACGCCTTGAGAAAGACAGCATTGCTGGAAGAGGGAATAGAGCATGGTAAATGGTGTGCATTGTAGCCAGTTTGGCTCAGGCTGGCAACAAACAAAAGGAGAGTCCACACCCAGCAAAATCCCTTTTTTTTTTTTTTTTTTTACCTGTAGTAAAGTGTAAAAGCATCAGACATCAGTGGAGCATCTGTGCAAGAATAGGAGAAACATATACGAGATGTTCGACAAAACCTCCAGAAACAAGCCAGCATAATGGTGACAGAATGGATGCTGCCCAGAGAGGATGCCGAGAGAGCCACTCCCACCTCTCACATCTCCTACAATCCACCCAAGCTGCTGCTACAAGGAGAAGCAGGAACCATGGAGACATGGCCATTCTCCACTACAGGATGGGGCCCGGGATAATGTGGCACAAACAGGAATAACATTCAACAAAATGTTTGTTATGTATGGTATCCTGAGTTCCTAGGTCTGTAGGCATCCTTAGGAGCTGGCACCGTGTTGCTGTTTGTCACGTCAGCAGTACTGGTAGCGCGATGTTTGAGAGCAGACATATTGAGCGTCAGGTCTCATTTGGCCATTTTTCATGGCCACTTAGAAGTACCACCCCCAAAGTAGGTGAACAGCCCTGAAAGGAGTCCGTCATGGATGGTTTGTCGTGTTGGCACACACACAAAGGTACGAGACTCCCTGATACTGCCTGTGAATTCCAGCAATGAAAAATGGCCTTAACTTAGCAATACTAAAAGTACTATGAAATGTTCCTCATCCACCTATTCATACACATGATTTATTTTTTTCCAAAGATGCACTGGCACGTGGAGAAATGCACTGAGCTGAGCTGCTAACCTTGCAACAAGTGGACATCCTTGTCGATGACCTGCGAGACACAGATACCTTTCAGCAGAAGTGTGATGATGCTCTCTTTTATCCACTGCTTTCCAGGAAAGAGAGGAAAAACTGGAGGAAACAAGAAGTTTTCCTGCAATCTAAAATCAACACCTTCGGGGCCAGTCCTGCGTAAATAAATCAATGCATTCATATATATTTATTTGCTCTGCTACAGACAATGTAAGAACCTGAAAACTGAACCCCCAAAATGAGAGATATTGAATGCTGTGGGGGCTTTTTAGATGAGTATTCCTTTAACCATAACCTACTAATGACTTCATAAATTTGTTCACAAATACAGTTTTAACTATTAGGGAACAATTACTCATAACCATCCCACAGCAATATCATTATCCACAGCTACTTTCAATACTACTGATATTTATTGAGACTCTTCGATTGATCTTTCTGAGTTAACTTCAATAGTTACTTCCTCCAAGCCATCAACATGTCTATTAGACCCCATTCTGCTCTTGTGTCAAATCATCTCCCAGTTTGGATCCAGGAGACACACACCCTCTCTATGTTTAAGATTAGGCTTAAACTTTGCTTTCTGATCAAGCTTATAGTTAGGGCTGGATCAGGTGACCCTGAACCCTCCCTTAGTTATGCTGCTATAGGCCTAGGCTGCTGGGGGGTTCCTATGACTGAGTGTTTCTTACCACCTCTGTTTTTACTCTATGTATTTATACCCCACTCTACATTTAATCATTAGTTATTATTAATCTCTGCCTCTCCTTCCACAGCATGTCTTTTGTCCTGTCTCTCTCCCCTCAGCCCCAACCGGTCACAGCAGATGACTGCCCCTCCCTGAGCCTGGTTCTGCTGGAGGTTTCTTCCTGTTAAAAGGGAGTTTTTCCTTCCCACTGTTGCCAAGTGCTTGCTCACAGGGAGGCCATCTGATTGTTGAGGTTTTATCTGTATTATTGTAGGGTCTTTACCTTACAGTATAAAGTGCCTTGAAAACACCCGTTGTTGTGATTTGGTGCAATATTAAAAAACTTGAATTGAATTGAAACACCTAAAGCTTCAGTCAGATATCCAAAACTGAAAAAAAAAAAAAAAACCAAACAAAAACAGGGAAGCAACCCTCTTGTCCACTGGGCAAAAACCCAATGTGCATACACCAAACTGAGCCAACTGATTGTAAGTAGTGATGATGCTGGTCCACTAGAGTCCAGAGGATGTGTTCATGTTTTCCAAGGAGGGTGTAAGTCAGCTTCTGTAGACTCCATGATTGGAAGAAGAAAAACAAGAAGAAACACAAAGAAACAGACAGAAAGAGGCAGCCAGAAGCAAGGGCACCACAACAACTGACTCCAGCTGTACAGGTTAGCAGAGTGTCACAGACACAGAGAAAAACAAATACATTAACGGTTTTCATTTTAATCGATTAGTTAATATGTAAAGATATCTGAAAATACACGTAACCACCATCACACAACATGAATTGTTGCTATGTTTGTCACGCATATAAAACTGTGCAGTTCTTCTTTGTGTCTTTGCTTGCTGTAGTCAAAAGGAAATAATGGTGATATGGGCTGCATTTACAAAGAGGAATTAGTCAGTCAAGTGCTCTTATTATATGCATTTTCAGCCCATCTCTGATTCAGCTCTGACACTGCTCTCATCCGCTCTGCAGTTCTCTCCAGCTGACACAGTGACATGGAAAAGTCATCAAGTGTCAAATTTAAAAGGGGTCATTATTAATATATTCTGCCTCACACAAATTTGTTCCACAGCCCTGTCAAAGTACTCTTATAATGGTTTTTAAATTTTCAGATATAGACAGTGTGAGTTTTAAGCCAATCCATTGGAGTTCATTCTTTAAGATGGGCATCTAAAATAAATCAACCAGTTAATGAAGTAAACGGAGCACTAAAGAGAGCTTGCATTATTGTGGGGTCTTGACCTCACAATATTAAACACCTAGGGATGCCTGCTGTTGTGATCTGGCACGATATAAATAAAATTAGCTCAATAAGGAGAGAGCATTAGGAGAAACAAGCTTGAACAAGATTTATTGATAATACAAATTGCCTTTTGGGAATTAGACTTTGGCCCAGTGAAACTGAAGGGAATCCCAGTAGAGATAGGAATTAGGCTGATTGGAGCCACCGATTTCTATCCAGATGTTGGATGATTCTGCAAAACCCTAATTTTTTTTGTCTCATGATGTTTTTGAAATTCTTCCTACATTATGAGTGCAGTGTGGTTATCATGGTGAACGTGGTTATGGCTAAGGAACTGGGAGAAAAATAAACAATGGTTCAGATATGTGTTAAATGTGTAATTTATTCCTACCATCCAAAACATTTCCAGTTTAAGAGCAACAAAGTCATTCTTAGGAGGCAAGCAGGTTAGTGAATTAAAAAAATATATATTTTAATCGTGAAGAAAGGTGTTGGCGTCTCATGTGGGGCCATTTTATAATTTAGCTTTTCGCTTGGAATGTGGTTAGGTTTAGTCACTGAAACTAGCCGGTTAAGAAAGGTCCTGATAGAAAGCTCCAAGGTGCAAAGTTAAACACTTTTTACATGCACATAATTATCGGGAGTTGCTTAAATTTAAAATGTATGTGTGTGGGACGTGGCATATCAGATAGGACTTACGCAGGACCCCCCGGAGTCTAGACGCTGGTGGTGGTGGAGACCAAGATGGAGGCTTGGAAGGAGCTCTTGGGTAGTGAAGGGGAGCAGCAGAGAGCAGCTGGACTTATTGACACTTATCAGAAATCAGTAGGTTGTTCAACAGCACAAGAAGCATCCAGAATTGCTGGTGTCTGTTGAACACACACCTGGGACGTGAGGAGAGGAAGGTCAGTTGGTAGTCAAATTCATCTGCAATCTATACATCTTTATTTTGCTATTTATAGGAACCCTGAATACATATAAAGACTACTAAACCATCCATAACACCACCCACTAACACAGTGATCTGTATAACAACGTAATGTAATCATAAACAATTACATAACCGTAGACTGATATGTAAGACTGAGTACTTACCAATATACTGTATAAAGTTATCCTTTAAGCCACCACTATCCCTGATACAAGTTGCTGCCATGTAATGTTCTTGCTCTTGTGTGATGAAAATACACTAAAGCTTATGGGATTGCACTGAATACAAAAATAAATTTCAATTCATTATAATCTATAGCTGGGTAAAGAATTTATTAGAAATCAGCTTTGTTGAACTGCCTTCAGTGAAATCCTGTTGCCCTTTAATAGTATTAGAAAATGGAACAACAGATTCCTTAAGAAAAAAAGACACACAGTAATTAAAAATACCACCAAATTAATTATGTCAAACTTAAGAAAATGTTCGGTCCATTTCTTAACAGATCTGCCAGGAGTTTAATAAGTGCTAATAAATAAAATGCCACTGAATGAAACACCTGGGCAACAGGCTGACCACAGAGCAGAGGTAAGAACTGTAGCAGTTAGCGACTTCAAAGGCACAGTTAGTGCTTTGCCACCCGATTCCACTTAAAATACATGGCTCTCCATGACTTACTGATTAGATTTACTTTAAAACTATAAAACAATAAAGAAATTTGGGGTTACAGTGGGGGTAAACCTGGCCGATAGAATAATTATGCTAAAGCTCAAAGGGTAACTACTGGCCTGTAATACTAGCCGGTAATTAATTATTGTTATAGCTTCACCAACATCCAGAGCATTTGTAGGCATTTCAACAATAAATGCAGCCTATCAGTAGTCTGCAGAGCCACTGTCTGATTTTGTATTGCCAGATATGTAAAGTTCAGTGATAGCTGTCCTTATGTGTAAGCCTTTGGTGTTCTTCGGGTAAAATACTATGACAGGTTGTTTTAATCACAGCAAACAAGTTTAGCTGTAGGTACATTTGAAAGATGTGCTCTTGCCATACATCATTCAATATTCATGCAGGAATAAAGGCTGGATATTTTCAGTGCATTCATACTTGTTTTCCCTTCTCACTTCAATGCATCCAGAAACAATTCTGAGACTCTGATGCCAATTATAGCTCAACATCAAAGTCCACTATGCTGAAATGATGACACTTACGAATATTTCAGGAAAACTTAAAAATTGTTCCCTGTCTTATTCATCGTGTGAGGTGTGCTTATCTGGTGTCTTTCACACAACAATAACACAAACATTCTCTTATTTCCTCGCGAGCTGACCTGTGTCTTGTGAGTGTTCTGGCATCGAATAGAAAAGTCATGATGATGCTAATAAACATTATGTTTGTGTAACCCCATGAGTAAGCAGGCAAATACTCAAATACCATACAGTTCAGCTCCAACACTGAGGAGCTGAGCAACTGTGTCTTTTCTTTATTTTTCAAATTTATTGCCAAGCCATCTGGTCACAGCCTTCCAGAAACGATTAGGTCCTTAAATATTTAGACAACATCACAATTATCTAGAGCACAATGGCTCCAAAATCAAACAACCGAGATGTGATCAAAGTGCAGACTTTCAGTTTTGATTCAAGTGGTTTAACAAAAGCAGTGCATCAGTTATTTAGAAATGATAGCCACTTTTATACACAATCCCTCATTTTCAGAGACTCAAAAATAATTGTACAATTGACTAACAAGCCATTTATACTGCTTTGAAAATCATAGACTATGAACAAAAATGTCTGTAATTCCAAAGTCCAGACTTTTGACTGGAACTGTAGGTGTGGAAATGGACGAACATACCCAACCCTTGTAGTCTCTAGAAACTGTGAATTTCTGATTTATTCCACGTTTCCAGTCCCATCAAAGGTGAATTCCCCACTCTTGAATATGTCTATGTGGAAGAAGTTTATTTTTAGATGTTTTTGTGGAAAAAAAACTCTGGATTTAGCTGGTTTTGGTGCAAATTATTGTTAAAATGTGGGGACTAGATTAACATTTTTGAAAAAAAGGCAGTTTGTTCTTTAAATAATAACCTCAACATTGTGTTTAAATTGAAACTATTGAACATTAACAGCAGTCTGATAAAAAAAAATAAAAATAAAAACCTCTTTTAATAGAAAAGGTACATTTCAAGGTACTTGCATCTGAAGCCTTCAACTGTCATACATTGGTCCCCATCCACCCCTTTCTGCGTGTGGCCTAGAACACAAGTTTTCTTTAAGTGGTCCAAACAGAAACTTGCCGGCGTTCACGCCACACCTTTCTCTAACCAGGATCTAGTAACTGCCTATCAGGTTGGCTGATTTCGTGATTTGTCTTAAACGACTGTTGAAAACACATTTTTATAGGTTTGTGTTCCCTTAATCTTCTCCCCTTTATTTTGGGCCACAGCTTGGAGCTACTTGTGTGTATGGAAGGGTGCATGTTGGAATGAATGTCTGGCCATATGGTTGATTATGTGTCTGTTTGTGTGTCTGTATGTGTGGCTTTTATTCAAACTGTGAAGCACATTGTAACTCTGTGTTTTGAAAAGTGCTACACAAATTAAGGTGTTATTATTTATTGTTAAAATGATGTGGGAATGCTCACTCAGGGGTGCACTGCAAAGGTTTTTTTTGTGGAGGAGACTTGGGCTGAACCATCTTCGCAAAGCACTTCTAAGGCGATTGTCTATCTGAATGGCCAGGTTCACTAATTCATCCAGAGATTTGGGTTCATAGCGAGTGGACATTTCATCTTTCAGCTGATCATTTAAGGAGTTATAAAAGGCGCCCTTTAAAGCCTTCTCCTCCCAACCAGTCTCCACAGCCAAAATGTGGAATTCCATAAAAATAAAATCAGATACCAACTTATTTTGCTGACGTAAATTAACCGACTGGCCAGCTGCTTCCTTCCCACGTAGCAGATGATGAATGAACAGAGTTTAAGTAACTGTTTTAGTGGAGTTCAGATACACCTCGGCCCACTGCAAAGCCCGATCTTTTAACAAGCCAATGAGAAAGGAAATCTTAGAATGATCATTAGAAAAGGCCTGAGATGTCTGCTGGAATAATAAGGAGCACTGGAGCAGAAACCCTCCACAGCAAACTGTCTTAAAAGGAAAACAGGAAGCTTCAGGCTATCCTGCAGATGTCACAAATGAAGGGAGCTAAAAGCGCTACATCAGCGACCACCAAACTAATCAGGGGATTACACTGGACCCTAAAAAAATTTAAATTTCACCCTGCCAACAGACAAGTAGCCAAACTCTGTTTAAACTATGTCTTTGGGGGAAGATCTCATTCAGTGGTGTCACAAAAACCTGCATTCCCTGTCCAAAGACAATATTTCCATAGCTGTATTCACCACAGCCTATGGATGCTTCAAATTATACAAATATTTAGATATACTTCAAAGAAAGAGTACTGTATTATGACACAGACAGCTTAACATATCTTACTAAAGAAGGTGAGTGTGAGCATTGATTAGGCGAACATCTCACAGAAATGACAAATGTGTTGGAGTCAGGGGAGAGTATAAATGAATTTGTAGTGCCCAGACGTAAAACTTTTGACTGAAGCTAAGAAATTTGTTATGAAGGCTAAAGGTATCACTCAAACTCACAACTGCTGAAAAAAGGTTCATTTTGGGACCATAAAGGATCTTGTGCAGGGATACATTCAAAACTCAGCAAAGGATTCAATTCAATTCAATATAGTGCCAAATCACAACAAACAGTCACCCCAAGGCGCTTTGTATTGTCCTTCCCCAACAGAAAATCTTTCACCTGCTTCGTATTAATTAGGGGTGTACATGTCCTATTCTGTACACCCCCTTAGAAGCTTTTCAACCCCACAAGAACTACCTGATCATTCAAGGTCTTGAATAATCAGGCCCCATTTTATCACAAAGACCTCATAGTACGGTATCAGCCCAATAGAGCACTTTGTTCTCAGACTGCTGGCTTACTTGTGGTTCCTAGGATACTTCAGAGTAGAATGGGAGGCAGAGCCTTCAGCTTTCAGGCCCCTCTTCTGTGGAACCAGCTCCCAGTTTGGATTCAGGAGACAGACACCCTCTCTGTTTTTAAGATTAGGCTTAGAGTTTGCTCACCTCTTGTCACTCTCTAGATGTTTATATAGGGTTATAGGTCTCTTCCACAGTTTGTCTTTTGCACTGTCTCCCTCCTCTCACCCCCAACCCAGTTACAGCAGCAGCTGCTCCTCAAAGGGCATTGTTGTTCCTGTTAAAAGGGAGTTCGTCCTTTCCACTGTCGCCACATGTTTGCTCACAGGGGGTTGTTTGATTGTTAGGATTTCTCTTATTATTGCAGGCATTGGCTGTTTTGATTTGGTGCTATATAAAGAAAAAAATGAACTTAAATGAAATAAATGTTTATTTGGACATTTAAAAAATGTAACTACACATTCAAAGAAAACATAAAGAGCTAACCATTTTTAAAGTACAGTTAGAAGCAATGTTAAAAACAAGTTCAAAACAGTTAGAGCACATGTGTCAAACTCAAGGCCTGTGGGCCAGATCCAGCCCGCGAGATAATTATATTCAGCCCGCAAGAACCAACAGACTGAAAAACAGTTTCTGTCCATGGGCTATCAGACTCCTAAACACATCACATTAACTCACCAGCTCCTACATCCCATAACACAATCACAGAGCAACAAAAACTGGACTGTACACATGCCTTTCCTCTCACTAATTAGTGCAATATTCTCCTCCTGCAATACCTCAAACCCTTGTGCAATACAATTCCGTTATTTATTAATAGATATTTATATACTGTAACTGGTCCACTCCCCGAGAATAGGAGGAATGTAAATATACTTGCTGTGTGTATGCTACCTTTCTATTGTGTTTTTTTACTGCTTTTCTGTTGTATTTCTAATTTGTTTTAGACACTCACTTATTTTATGTATGAATGTATGTATGCGTGTATGTATGTATGTATAGGTGCAGGCTTCTGATTTGATCTGATCTGAAGATAATTTAATATGGCTATGATTAATGGCCCGCTGGTAAATAGCGCTCCCACCACTTGTACTACAAATCCCACTATGCACTGCAACAGCTGCCACGCAGATCAAGACCCATTTTCCCGCGTTGCCAATGAAATACTGATCAGTGATCAGCGGATAAAAACATAGATCAGCACTTTTTACAGAAACATTGAAGCGAGCCTGACCGCAAAAAATGACCAAACGAAAAGTGGACTTTGAAAACAGGTGGGAGGCAGAGGACCTGATTGCTGACATCTTTTCTTCGCCTGTGATGAGCGGGTAAAAGAGTGGATTAGTGGGCCGGATGCGGGAGAAGATGCAGAGGCAGACCTGCACAGGTGAGCTGATGGTGCATCACTGTGTCACACAGCAGGAAACGCTGCAGTAAAGTCCTGAAGACAGAACTCGTCATTAGCACCGTAGCACGGACAGGGAACTTTATAAGAGGCAAAGCTTTAAATCACCAGTAGTTAAGTCTTTCTGGAGGAAGCAACTTCTGAATTTGGTGACTCACCTCACTTCACAGGTGTGCAGAGCTTCCTGAGGAAGTCTGTCACTTCATGGAAAGTAAGAAAGAAATGGAATAAAAATAGCTGAATAGCTTCTTGTTTCTTGTTTCTGGACTTTTTGCTGATATCACATCACAGTTTCTATCTGAAAAATCTGCAAATTCTTATCAGCTTGAAATATTCTCATTTTCCCTGATATTTCTGAAGAAAAATAAAAGTTTAAATTTTATTTAATATGTTGAGGGAAAAAATTGCTGTATCATGGCCATTCAAATTCACATTGCTGATGAAAAATATTCTCAGTTTTAGACTGTTCAGTAAATGTTAATCCTCTTTGGCCCGCGACTTAGACTGTGATTCCAATTTTGGCCCATTCTGTGACTGAGTTTGACACCCCTGGGTCAAACGTTTAAAAAAATTGAATAGATATGGGTTTGAAAACTTTGCAGAAATGTTTTTGATAAAATCAAAACAGACAGGTGAACAAATTCACACCTCCAACTGGTACTTCTCCAAAACCCTGCTTGTCCATTTCTCCTCTGTAACACTAGCCTCTAAATCGCTAAGTGCTTGCTGAGTGTCTTTTGATTATTGCAGCTAACAACAATAAGCCTCGGCTGTACCGTTAAGCTGTGTGGGCATGTGTGATTGGCACAAACCCCACTAAACCGAGAATCTGTACCAACTTGGAAATAAAATGCCTGTTCCAAAACCTTTCACTGAGTTCATCAAAGTAGCTAAAGATGTGATAGCGCTCCAGAGGAAATAGGCAGGAATGTCCTCTTTAGGAAGGGTGAGAGTGAATTATTATATTGAGAATAGGCAGGGGACCACCACTGAAGCTCCTGGGTCACAGAGGCAGGTGACCAAGCATTCCAGCCCTGCGGGGATGTAGTCTCGATTGCCACCTTAGTCGCAGAGCTTTCTCCCTCTGGACCTGGTCTACTTGAGACGGGTCGGTGACATCAGAGTTTTGCAATTCTTGCTAATCTCTGTAACGTCATGATCTCTGGAGTAAATGGTTGATAAGAAGATCACTGAGCTCATGAGGAAGATTTTTATGGAACTCAGAGACTAGGGGGGAAAGGGGGTTATAAGGGTGTAGAGGGTGGAGCTTCGGGGGTCCAATCGCTGATGTTTGACATTAAGATGAATATGAGACACACAGTTAAGAAGATTGCACTTTTTGTCTAAACCTACCAGATTTTCCTGTGAAAAAAAAGTACTGGAAGAGATCAACTTAAAATACATTGAAGTAAACAAGTCCTTTACTTGCAATAACTGCATCAAGCCTGGTACTCATTGACATCACTAAACTTTTGCACTCTTCTTTACTGATGCTATTCCAGGCTTCCACCGCAGCTACTTCAGGGTGTTGTTTGTTTTGGGGGGTTACCCCCTTCAGTCTCCTCTTTTAGCAGGTGAAAAGCATGGGCTATATGGTCTGGAGGTTGACTATGCCAGTCTAAAACCTTCCAATTCCTGCCCCTGATGAACTCCTTTGTAGTTTTTGCAGTGTGCTTTGGGTCATTATCTTACTGCATGATGGAGGATCTATCAATCTGTTTGGTTGCATCTTTCTTTAAATTGACAGACAAA
>JAMQGT020004819.1:0-17231 GCA_024447675.2 Pterophyllum scalare | reverse complement strand
GAGCAGGTTTGAACAGAGGAGGAGAGCTGGGGGAGAGAGAGAGAGAGATGAGATGTCTCGCCAGAGGCCTGCCTCACAACAAATAAAGCTAGAAGAGACTTCCAGCAGATATCCCAATGACAACCATACAGCTGCTCAACAAGTTATACTGATGTTAAAGTCCTCTGATTATTTTATTGAGGTTAAGGGCTTTTTTCCTGACATGAGAACATGTGTGTTTGTATTCAAACTGGCTGCACTGATGGTGCCAAAACTGCACGGACAAATAACTCCAATGGGAGGAGAGGGAGGGAGGGAGGAAAGGGAAGGAGGGAGGGAAAGGGTGACCTACATCTTCTCTACCCCTTCTTTTCTCTCACTCTTTCTCAACAACCTAATTCTTTAGTGTCTCCCTCTGTCTACCTTTCAATTTGACTTGTGTGAGCAGCTGTTGTGCAGATGAGGCACACTTCCTGTTTTTGTCCCAAAACTACAGAAAAGACCCCTTTCTTTATATGTAAAGGGAAAAAGTCACACTGAAAGATTAAAAAAACCCAATAAAAAAACCATGCTTTGCATGTGAGATCATCAAAGGATGAAAATTCAAAGGACCAAGCAGAAAGCAGACAAAAGTGAGTAAGGACAGAGGGAAAGTCCTGCAGAATGTGTGGAGCGAGCCAAAGTCAACAGGGCAGCAGACAGTCAGAGGGGGCGAAATGAGAAGGATAAGACGACATAATACTGCAGTGGACTACTGCAATGTCTGAGAGCGCGGAGGAGCAAATTGTTCAAACTCACTCCTGTGCTGGAGATAAACCAGCGCAGTTCCCATGGAGAAATCCTACTGTATTATTACGGCTCAGAGAGCAAAGGATTAATTGCGTGGGCAGATTGGACTGCAGTCCAGTAACTGTATGTAAGAGTATTCCACTGAAATGAGATCGGACTTCTTGGCATGCACTTTAGACACACACATACATTTACACACACACACACACACACGGATGGACTCAGCCACAGGCATTTCTAAAGCCTTCTCAATGATTTTCCCACATTGATACATCTGCCATTAACAGCTTTGCTTCAGTTACCTTCTGGAAAAACAAACCCGTGCACCAAAAACTCTCTCATTATCAAAGAATGTGAGGTAGGCTGCTGGCAAGCCGACATGCCAAACAAATCCCCTGACCTCACCCCCTCCTTCTCTCCTCTCCCCTCCTCTCTTGTCTTTTCTCTTTTTCCTGGGGTGCACCCAGTGAAAGAACCTTTTAGGTCAGGCAAAGAGATGAGAAATATGCGTGGAAAAAACAATCCCTGTAAACATACCGTGTACGACTACACGCAAGTTTAGAAGAAGGTGAAAGGCGATGAGGGGGAGGCTTAGAGCGTTTTGATGATGTAGTAGTGTGTGTGTGTGCGTGTGGGTGGAGGGGGGTTAAAGAAGCTGACAGTGCAAGAAAGAAGTGGGTTTCTTCACCCACACCCTCTCTTTTCTTCTTCCTCTGCTGCTACTTCTTTTGGAGAGCCTGAGCCAGACTGGAAAAACATCAAGGACAAAACAAGACAGCACAGAGGGGACGAGTGAAGTAAAGAACAGATGTGTATGTTTCCCCTTCTCCTAATCGTACATATGATAGTTCAAATCCACTAGGCCATAAAACATTCTCTCTGTTAAGGCAGTCATGCTGACAAGCACAGGAAGAAAGAGTGTGTGTCTGTGTGTGTATCTTACCTTTGTCTTCACTGGGTAGTGCTTTAGCCGGCATGGTGGTCTGAACCAGTGAAGGCTCGACTGTGACCTGAAACACTCTCCTCTCATGGAGACCGCAGTAATGATGGTGGAGGTGGCAGGAATACAGCCCCTGGTCTGTTGGCTGTCAAAGCGCACGTGCATATGATAATAGATGAAGGTCAAAAACTCTAAAATGGATTGTTGTTAATCAGCAGATTAATAGCAACTAAATCCAAGTTATTAAAGGTTTTTGATTTGCTTTAAAGATTTGTTCACGTCAGTGTTTTGTTTTCAGTGTTTAATGGAAGGAATTACAGCTAGAAGATAATTCTGGCATCAAACTGTAGCTAAAAAGTAGAATTTTCATTTGTTATAACTTGTTTTGACCAGCCATCTAGGCCTATCCCACCCAGGCTTTAAGATGTAGGGGAAAAATAAGATGACTTAAAAACTGTCAAATTTCAGCCCACCCCTATGTATGTTGAAGGTTGTAGCTCAGAAAATCTTCAATAACTATCCTAAAATTACTGTACAAAACAAATCAGCTGTTTCTGAGGTGGTGACGTAGGAGGAACTCACTGATTGTTTAGTTTTTTTTTAATAGAATGACCCTATATACTTTTCTCTTTGATACAGTACTGTGCAAAAGTCTTGAGCAACCCTTTTCTTTATGGACTATATTGCCAAAAGTATTCCCTCACCCATCCAAATCATTGAACTCGGGTGTTCCAATCACTTCCATGGCCACAGGTGTAAGATCCCAAGCACCTAGGCATGCAGACTGCTTCTACAAACATTTGTGAAAGAATGGGTCGCTCTCAGGAGCTCAGTGAATTCCAGCGTGGTACCATGATAGGATGCCACCTGTGCAACAAGACCATTTCCTCATTACTAAATATTTCACAGTCACCTGTTAGTGATATTGTAACAAAGTGGAAGTGATTGGGAACAACAGCCACTCAGGCACAGTGGTAGGCCACGTGAAATCACATTCTGGGCTCAGCAGATACTGAAGCGCAGAGGTCGTCAACTTTCTGCAAAGTCAATCACTACAGACCTCCAAACTTCATGTGGCCTCCAGATTAGCTCAAGAACAGTGCATTGAGAGTTTCATGGGTTTCCATGGCCAAACAGCTGCATCCAAGCCTTAGATCACCAGGGACAATGCAAAATGTCAGATGCAGTGGTGTAAAGCACGCCGCCACTGGACTCCAGAGCAGTGGAGACGTGTTCTCTGGAATGACGAATCACAATTCTCTGGCAATCCGATGGATGAGTCTGGGTTTGGCGGTTGCCAGGAGAACAGTTGTCTGACTGCATTGTGCCAAGTGTAAAGTTTGGTGGAGGGGGATTATGGTGTGAGGTTGTTTTTCAGGAGTTGGGCTCAGCCCCTTAGTTCCAGTGAAAGGAACTCTTAATGCTTCAGCTTCAAGAGATTTTGGACAATTTCATGTTCCCAACTTTGTGGGAACAGTTTGGGGATAGCCCCTTCCTGTTCCAACATGACTGCACACCAGTGCACAAAGCAGGTCCATAAAGACATGGATGAGCGAGTTTGGAGTGGAAGAACTTGACTGGTCTGCACAGAGTCATGACCTTTGGGATGAATTAGAGCAGAGACTGCAAGCCAGGCCTTCTCATCCAACACCAGTGTCTGACCTCACAAATGCACTTCTGGAAGAATGGTAAAAAATTCCTATAAACATTCCTAAACCTTGTGGAAAGCCTTCCCAGAAGAGGTGAAGCTGTTATAGATGCACAGGATGGGCGGATGGGCCGACATCATATTAAACCCTATGGATTAAGAATGGGACGTCACTCAAGTTCGTATGCGTGTGAAAGCAGACGAGCAACTACATTTGGCAATATAGTGTATTTTGCTAGGAAAAAGAGAAATAGCAATTTATTGAAATGTGCAAACATAAATGGAAAAACAGTGTAAGAGGCAAAAACAGTTTGTAAATGGATCAACCGAAGGGTCAATGCATCTCTGATGTCCTGTGTCAGCTTTTTTCCTATTTCTTAAGGACATGATTTTCAGATACTGTTCATCCACTGTAGATAGTTTTTAGCCCTGACACCTTTTGTCCTCCACTCTTCCAGTTTCCACAAATGTTTTAAGGACACACTGCACAGCCTGCCAAGGTTTTCTGCTAATAGCTCTTTTGTTGGTGCAAAAATATTATGTTATGGCTGTCAAACTCTCTTTTAATTGGCTTCTTTTTTCTTTTTTTTTTGGAGATTCAACTAAAGAAATGGGAACAAATGATGTGTTTCTGCAACAAAGTGCCTAAAGATAAAATTTTAAATTGGTTCTTTAAAGTGGACCTATTGTGCTCATTATCGGCTCCATACAATATAATTTTTCTTGGACTCTATTAGAGAAGCTTTGTGTGGGTTATAGTTCAACACAATCCTTACTCATGTTTTACTGGACCTTGAAACAAGCCCCTCAGTTCATGCTCTGTATGAAACAAGAAAATCAAAAATAAATTCAAACCTTTGCACCCTTTTCTTGTTTTTTTTTAGCTAATAGAAGATGTATGCTGTACAATCATTCCACCCTGGAAAAAGTTCAAAGAAATCATTAAAAGCCCCAAATTTCCATGACATGCATGTCCATGAGTGTATGTAAACTCCTGAGCACAACTGTATATAAGACAGACAAAAGAAGAAAATACATAACAGATCCATCCATTTTAAACACATTTGTTCTGATACATCAGAAACCCTGTGGCCCTACTCATCACTGATAAATCAGATAAAAAGATTTAGTATTATTTGTAAAAAAATTAATCTGCCTATTGTTGTCTGTAGCTGACCAGAAAACTGCTCCCCAAAGCCTTCTGAGCCTGTGTGTAAATTAAATTTTATGATTTATGGGATCTGCTTAGTATTGTAACAAATGGCAATAACTGTTGTAACTGCATTGGTTTCCCAACATATTGTGGTTTAAAGCCTCATTTTCCCCAGTGGAGCAATAAAGTTTGACTTGAAAAGAGCTGCATTACTAAGAAAAGTGCCCCATGTTCTGAAATCACTCTTTGCATGCATACACACAAAAACACACTTTTGTCTGCACCATTGTAGTGTGTTTTTATAGTGTGTGCCTTTTTTGTACCTTTGTTCAGTAGCCCTCCTTTTTACAGGCTCAGACATACACACCTGCAGATCTGATATGGTGAGTGAGAAGTCTCCCTCGGAGAAGGCTTGATTGCTGATGTTCATCTTCCTCTGAAGGAACAGAGGTCCATAGCTCCGCTGCTCCCCAGAGGCGTACAGGTCCACGAGCCGGTCAGCACGATCATGGGGAACTCCTGGTGCTTGACGGTCCCAGTGAACCACCTGCAGAAGCCACCAAGGCAGGAAAGAAGATAGATATTTCAGTTAAAGTGCAGCTGTGATCAGAAGTTTACATGCATTCATCATGGGCATAAATTTCATGGTAATCTGGGGCTTTTAATGAGTTCTTTGAACTGTTCTCATACCAGGGTGGAGTGATTGTACAGCACACATCTTTGATTACTTTAAAAAACAAGAATTTGGAGCACATTATACTTATCTTTATATTGTCTATATATTTGAGCCTGTATGTATACTTTGGACTGTGTGTGGATCAGAGAAAATCTAAAATAAATTCAAACTTGTGCACCCAAATCTCATTTTTTAAAGTCATCAAAGATGTATGCTGTACAATCACTCCACCCTGGAAAAAGAACTGTTCAAAGACCCAATTACCATGAAATTTATGTTCATGATGAGTGCATATAAAATTCTGACCACAACTGTAATGCTAAAATCAAATCTTAGCTCTTGATCTGTCTCAGGAAACCAGTACAAACACCTGCTGGTCCCCCTCCTCGTTGCTCCAGTCTGTCCACACGGTGCGTCGGTTGATGCACGGCAGCACCACGGTGCTCCCGAGCAGCACCACATACACGGCCTTTTGCCCATCCCAGTAGCGCTGTTCTTTACGGCCTTTATAGGAGAAAAACAAGCCAAAAGAGGTTTATGGAATAATATTAATGCACACTTCAGCTCACATGCTGGTAGCTGGTACAGTGTGGTACATACGTGACTTAGTGACATTGAGTTGGACTCTGATTGTCTCGTAGAGGTTGCAGTAGAGATGGTGGAGGTTGCAAGAATACAGACCTCTGTCATTCATCGTGACATCTATCATCACATGTAGAAATAGAGCAAATTAAATATGGCCCTTTCAGAAATAGATGTGTGTACGTCACATTATTGCAAACCTTTTTCCAAAAACCTATTAGATTTCATGGCATGGTTTTATTTTTTCATTATCAGCAATATAATGCAGTTTAGTAAAGTTTCAAATATATTCCTTTCTGTGGCACTTAGTTATTTGTGAAATCTTTCACTACTCGCTTTTTGGGATGTGCTGTTGAATGGTAAATGATGTATGCAGGGTCATTTCCAGAATTTTTTTAATGGGGGTGCGGAGCCCAGTTATGCATTGATGGGAAATCAGAAACAAATACCAAACCAAACCACTTGAAAAGTGGGCACAGAGCTATAATGACTCTAATTGTAGACAGATCTCCTGCCCCCATTAGAAGACATAGCTGCACTGTAACAATATAATGGTCTCACTGATGCAATTTAACCATGCCTCTGCATGGAGGAAAGGCAATAAGGCAATAACATACTATCCATGTTAAACAAATACCTAAACTGTCTCCATTTTGATAGACTGTGAAAACGGATTTAAATCTTAATGTATGGATTAAATCTTTAGTTATGAGAATCACAGAAAAGCAAAGCCACAGTGAGACACACCAACAAAGTAATGTTGGCCATAGTTAACAGTCAAATCGCAGTTCACACATTAAAGTCAGAAACAGTGTGTGACCTTTGATGACCAGGGAGAAGTTTCCATCCTTGAAGGCCTTCGGGCTGAGACTGACCCTGCCCAGATTGTAGGAGTTGTACATCCTCTGTTCTCCTGCAGAGAACATGTCCGTCACCCTCTCCATGGCATAGTCTGGATAAGCCCGGTACATATCCCAGTGGACCACCCTCTGCCTGTCTCTCACCCTGTCCCTGGTCCACACCATGCGGCTGCTCACACACTGCAGCAGCAGCTTCGACCCAGCACGGGCGCTCACGTTATAACCTGCCACCATCACGCTGCTGCTGCTGCTCTCAGCCTGACACGACACTAAAAAGAAAAGGGGGGGGGCATTTTTAATGTTCGCGGACACATGAATAACATCTGCGCACATACAAGGAGAAACATACCTGCAGTGAAGAAGCAGGCCACAGGGACTGAAACAGAAACAGGAGATAAAGTGAAGCGGATGATCACTTAAACATGCATTCAGACAAGCCCTGCATGCTGCATGCTGTATTAAAAAGCTGTGGCTCCCTACTGCTGAAGGTGCTTATAATAAAAATATATATTCAGGGTCATTGTGGTAGTAACTACAATGTACTGCAGCTGTGACGAAATAAATATTGCTGTCTGGACACTTTGTTGTGCTTTGTTTTTGTGATTATCCCTCACTCAGTGTTTCTCATCTCCAAAGAATGTATCTGCATTATAAGGAGGGACAGGAGTCAGCCCAGAAAGGTCAACATTTTTTTTTTAAACTAAATCTTTAAAATATTCATCCACCTCAAGAGAAAAAAATAAATAAAACAGTGGAAAGTTTATTAAGGAAAATACATGTTTGATTTATTTGCATGAGCAAAGCAGAAACCGAGCCCTGTTTCTAAAACACATAACTCACTAATGCTTCTTCTTTTTTCTTTTTTTTGCAAACAAAATAAAACGGTGTTTAATCCCAGCCTACTTACTGTGGATCAGGAGGAGAGCCTGAAAAACCATGTCCTCTCTCTTGGTTTTCATCTTCACAACTGTAAGCGTACAGGTCAGAGTTCTGCACCTGGCAGTCCGCCCTGAGCATAAGAAAATAAGTCCAAGTCTATCTGTCCGCAACAGATTTAGTCACATTTCGGAGTATGGAGAGATCTTTGCTGCCACAGCATCAGCTCAGGGATCCAACTCAGAACCAAAACAGGACCGAACGGAACTGATCCCAGCCGGGAACTGAAACCCGACACCGCCATGCACCCCTCCCCTCACAAACCCCTGACTTATTACAATACAGAATTACTTTTACGGGGTTAAAAATATTGTGTTATCTTTCTTTCTTTTCCTCGTCCTCTTTCTGATTATATTCTCTTGCTTTTCCCTAAGTTATGTTAAGTGACTTATTCATAGTAGCTGTATAACGTTACTTTTGCAGTGGTGAGATGATGGTATTCGTAATTGAGCACATTTCAAACTCCAGAGTGAGTGCTTAAACTCCGTTTACTGTCGGCATTTTACTAGTAGCACTGAAACAATGGGGTTCAGCAACATAAAAAATAACTTAATGTTAATGGAAGCTGATACATTGCCTGTATATTCCACAGACTATTATTTATTTGTATATTAACCGGCTGAAGAAACCTGACATATCAACAGGTCATCACAGCTCACGCAGACATCTCTCCTAATTCAGCTCAGTTACGACACCCAGCGGCTGATTCCCCCCCTCAAACATCTACAATAATACTGTCGACTGTACCAGGAGCTTGTAGAGCCTAGGGTGGCTTTGTGTCTCATGAAGAAGGTCAACACCAAAATTCAAAATGCCTTAGCACCAAACATATTGAAAACAGTATTAAGAGGCTAATATCAGTCCTATATGATGTCACGGATTTCTAATCAGCGCAGTTGCAGCTGTCAGATTGTCATTTAGTTACTGTAGCATCACCGTTACATCACACGGATCTGTATGAAGCTTTGGATGGAAAAATGCTTGGATCCTGGAGAAGATGTGAATGTTTGAGTGAAATGATTTTAAGACTTGAAAACTGAACTAAATGGATTTAAAATGACTTAAATGATGTCAACATTTTGAAAGTTGTGGTGCCTGACATTCAGAGTATGAATCTCGACATATTTTCCAATGAAAATCACCTAAATCGATGATCATAGGCTCTATGTCCCTGTATGGAGATTAATCCTCACCTTAAATTAGGTGTTATTAAGTAAGCGGGTATGTGATTAGACGAAGGGTCACGTGTAGAAAGCGATGAAGATAATTATATTATTTACAATAATCTTAGAATTAATATGGCGTGCCTTCAAACCCAGTTAAAAACAAAGTAGTTCCCATACCGGAAGTTGAACCCGGGCCGCCTGGGTGAAAACCAGGAATCCTAACCGCTAGACCATATGGGACCTTACGTCAACATAGGTGTGGCGCACCTTAACAAATGTATGTGTATGCGGACTGCAAACAGGTGTATTTGATTTTATTTACGCCTGCATTTAAGTGTTGTTCTTTTCTGACTTGCACGAGTTGGATCGATTATTTGTCCTCTGTAGTTCTTATTAACAATTTTATTCTAAAAGGAAAAAAATATTATTGTAGAA
This sequence comes from Pterophyllum scalare, assembly GCA_024447675.2. Taxonomy (NCBI): domain Eukaryota; kingdom Metazoa; phylum Chordata; class Actinopteri; order Cichliformes; family Cichlidae; genus Pterophyllum; species Pterophyllum scalare. The sequence continues at coordinate 8,067 of JAMQGT020004819.1, read as the reverse complement.
AACAACAGTGTTTTCGGGCAAAAGGACGGTGAACATTACTCAGCGTTTTCAAGCTTCAAGCTGACATTTTTCATCATTTTGCCACAAACACCAGTGTGAAATGTGTTTTCTTATCTGTACATTTTACAAGTTAAAACAAAACAAAACAAAACAAAACAAAACAAAACAAAACAAAACAAAACAAACAAAACCCCAAAAAACTACCACAAAAACTCTAAAACATTTTATGTAAAGCGCTTTGAGTGTTCATGTTTAGAAAAGTGCTATATACGAACCAGTCCATTATCCATTTATTTTAGAGCGCATTTAAGTTATTTAGGACAAGCGGAAGAAATTGCGTCCATATTTTCTCCTGACTGCTCAGAGGCGCGGAACCTGTGGTCAGTGATTTGCTGACAACCGGCGCGTTTGGATGTGACACACCAAACGCTTCCTCCGAAACAAGCGAACTCATTGAAGGGTTTTTGGCTGAAGGTAGTTGAGCCAATATTTTCAAGAATATTGGGAAGTTGTACACATATATTCCTCTGGACATTTTTAAAATGACGGAACTTTGCTATTTCACGTATATTTGCATTTAACATGCAGTCATGTATGTAATTGGGTGCGCAGTTAGCTAGCACGCTGCTTGGTATTACGGCTAGCTGCAGCTAGCACATTACCCGGTGTGTCACAGCAAACTAAAAACTAGAATCAACTCTTTATATTTGCTTTAACTTGTTTGTGGTGTACATAAGTCTTACATAAGTAACACCTCTCTCTCCCCACACTCCCCAGGTCCTGAGTTTAAAATTATAAGATGTTTTTGACCAGATCGGAGTATGACAGGTAGGTGCAGCACAAACTGCTTTGTCATTTATTGAACGCTTCAGAGTGGGAAACGAAGGGGAGCACGATTGTGTTAGATTGCCTGCTACAACTGTGTTATTGGACGCCCAAAGATCGCCTAAAATACTGATTTTGTTAAACTCTTGTTGTAACAGTGTCTGAGCTAGCAGCTTGTATCAGATAGTAGCTAATAATCAAGTGTTGGGGGAAAAGGTGGCTTGCTTTCACTTTCGTTATGCCATCTTTTGTTTTATGAAACCCTTATTTTGCCAAGAAGATGTTTAAAACTGTTAAGAAGGAATAGTGCTCCAAATATTAACATCTGTAAATATGTTTTTCAGCAGCATTAAATTATTCTAAATATTAATTTCTGTTTTCCAGAGGTGTGAACACATTTTCTCCTGAAGGAAGATTGTTCCAGGTTGAATATGCCATAGAGGCAATAAAAGTGAGTACTACACCTGAACCCTGAGCATTTCTGTGCAGTATTGTACACGTTTTTAAAGAAAGTGCTTATATGCTAGCTCATCTATTTGCTCTTCTAGTTGGGCTCCACAGCCATTGGTATCCAGACATCTGAAGGAGTGTGTCTGGCTGTGGAGAAGAGGATCACCTCTCCCCTGATGGAGCCCAACAGCATTGAGAAGATCGTGGAGATCGACAGTCACATTGGTAAGTGGAGATGGAAACTGAGCTGATTTGGTAAATCCTTAATCTTGAAAGTGATAAAAGGATGAAGGCTTGAAGTGCATGTGTTAACTTAATATTACTCACTATTTTTTGTAGAGAGATTAGATGTTCAGTAAACTAACCCAACTGATTGATTCCATCCATTAAAATTGTACATGAAATGCAGTTTGTTTGTTTATTTTTAAAGAAAAAAGGCAACAAAAAAGTCCAGAGAACATTATTATTCCTGTGGACATCACAAATCTCCAAAGAACTGTACTCTCTTACAAAAAATAGCTAGGAGTCCTGGAACAGGTGGTATGATCCCCACAGAACTACAATCTTAACTTGATAGTCAAGTGATGTGGGATTACTTAAGAATACAAGCAACTGAGACAGTCTAAATCCATAGATTTAAACAACCTAGTGGGTTATTCCACATCAATTCACCAAGGTTAAAGAAAATTCCCAGCCCAACCACCTCTGATTTCCCTGAAAAAATAAAAAGGACTAAAAAGGAGACTTGTTTTAAAGGCGAGCTTTGCTTAAAGTAAATATTAATTCATTTAGCTTTTTGCTGTACTTTGTGACATTCTATAATAAATAAAAAATTAAATTATTTTTTGAAAGCATCATCTCTTTATTATTTGGTGCCTTTGCAAGACTGTAAATCAGAAATTAAAGGATATTAATTAACAGAAATATCAATAATGTAGTTCTAATGAAGAGGTGCTTTTATTAAATCAATGAGAAAAGGATAAATCTGGATAATATGTCAAAATGTTCAAGGTGGTTTAGTGTGTGCAGTGAAATTTACTTCAAAACACAGAAAATCCTTGGGTTTCATCATGTAAAGTTTTGTGAAAAATATCTTTCTTTATTTTTTACTATCTTATAGTAGCTGTCAAATTTCTTAAAAATGAGGACAAATTTTGAGCAGTGCACTGGTTACAGCTACATTATTGCATAGTAATGCTCCTATGGACATAAAATCCCATCTCATTCATCTCCCTTTGATGGTCCAGGTTCTCGCTTTAGGCCACAGCATGTGAAAGACGTGGAGGTTTTTTTAGTTTTCTTTTTTTTTTCTACCTCTTAGGTTGTGCTATGAGTGGCTTGATAGCTGATGCCAAGACTCTTATCGACAAAGCAAGAGTGGAAACACAGGTATGAATCAAGAGCGCAATGCAGTATAAGCAATATTCTGAGTGTGGTGTTTGCCTGCCATTAACCTGTATATGCCCCTTTTCAGAACCACTGGTTCACTTATAATGAGACGATGACAGTGGAGAGTGTGACTCAGGCTGTGTCCAACCTGGCGCTGCAGTTTGGTGAGGAAGATGCAGACCCTGGTGCCATGGTCAGTCACTCAGCCAATGTTTGTGCTTTTTGTTGAGATGCAGACCGAAAAAAGTTTGATGTTTTGACATATTTTTCTGCCTTTGCTCTGTTTGTCTGTGCTATGTTTGATTCAGAGTCGACCCTTTGGTGTAGCACTTCTGTTTGGGGGAGTTGATGAAAAAGGACCCCAGCTGTATGTCAAGATAATTAAATAATATTTGACAAGTTAAGGGATATTTACTTGCTAGTTTTGTTTACAAGCACTTGACCATTTTTTGTGTAACACAGGTATCACATGGATCCATCAGGAACCTTTGTGCAGTGTGATGCTCGGGCCATTGGTTCTGCATCTGAGGGAGCACAGAGCTCTCTGCAAGAGGTCTACCACAAGGTAAGAACAACCACGATATGGTTGTATTTAAACCTCAAATGCATACATATGTTATTCAGTCAAACACAGTACTCCACTGTTTTCCTCAAACTCCCAGTTGTAAAATTTTCAACAGTTTAAAAATATAAGAAAAAACAATGTGTATGTATATATATATATATATATATATATAGTATATACACTGCTCAAAAAAATTAAAGGAACACTTTGAAAACACAATCAGATCTCAATAGGAAAAAAATCACACTGGATATCTACACTGATATGAACTAGGTAATGTATTAGGAATGAAAGGATGCCACATCATTTGATGGAAATGAAAATTATCAAACTACAGAAGGCTGAATTCAAAGACACCTTAAAAATCAAAGTGAAAAAAATTTGCGACAGGCTAATCCGTTTTGCCGAAATGTCATTGCAGCAACTCGAAATGGTACTCAGTAGTTTGTTTGGCCCCTTCGTGCTTGTGTGTAAACCTGATAATGTCGAGGCATGCTTCTAATGAGATTATGGATGGTATCCTGGAGGATCTCATCCCAGATCTGGACCAGGGCATCACTGAACTCCTGGCAGCGTTAGAAGGATCAAAATATGTCACTGAGATGTTCTATTGGATTTAGGTTAGGCAAGCGTGGGGGCAAATTAAGTGGTATCAAGTTCCTTCATCCTCCAGGAACTGCCAGCATACGCTCGCCACATGAGGCCGGGCATTGTCGTGCACCAGGAGGAACCCATGACCCACTGCACCAGCATAGGGTCTGATAATGGGTCGAAGGATTTCTTCTGTAATGTCGCATTCTGTGTCTCCCTCCATGGATATGCCTCCCCAGACCATCACTGACCCACAGGACTAGGGTTGCCACCCGTCCTGTAAAATACGTAAATTTCAGAATCGTCCCTTATTTGGCAGTTAGGAACGATTCCGTATTGTACAGGACGGGTGGCAACCCTATTAAACAAAGCGAACAGTGCACGGCTCTTATGAATGGAAAAATGCTCTGGGTTATGTTTTGGCAAAACATAACCCAGAGCATTGTACGTCCCGTACAATACTGAATCGTTCCTAACTGCCAAATAAGGACTGTCTCATTATTGCCCCTCTATTGCGCCTGTTGTTAATCTTAACACCAAAGCAGCTGAAAGTGATTAACAGCTCCTTCTGCTACTTAACTGACCAGATCAATGCTACACTCTGATTTCAAAAGTGTCCCTTTCATTTTTTTTGAGCAATGCATATAAAAGTAAAGCTGATGAGAAATCATTTTTTTGGCCTGTCTTAATCAGATCTTTTAAAAAGCACAACCAGAGCGACAACACTGGAAACAGCCCAATTCAGAGTTCAGAGTTAGTCCGCTTAGATGGTACAACATATGAGGATATGTCATAATGGTCATCTCCATGACTCTGTTGCTTCAAACACACAAGTAGTTTTCTAGGACAAATGTCCAACTTGAGGAAACCAGAAGATCTCAAAAATGCACACTTTTGGAAAATGTTGGTATTAAGCTGCTTTGGCCGCAGCTCTAGAGAAATGAAAACACAGTTTCAGCTTCAAAAAGCTTCAGTTAAAACATTTAAAACAAAGTTTATGGAGATGCCACATCTGCCCATCAGTACTCATCCACGAAACAGTGACGCAGAGCATGGTTTGTGGAATAAGCATAAACCTGTGGGTGGGATAAATGATTACTGTGCTGCTTCATTTAGGTTTTGGTTAAGCATAGTGTAATGAACATGAAATAAATCAGTCAGCACAGAGAAATATTGAAAAACTTTGACAGGTGTATTTTTAGATGTTTATGACTGATATTAAATTTCCATAAATGGCAAGAACATAGATTTTGTGTGTGCTACTTTTGTATGCTACATTCACAGGCAGTGTTAATTGAATGTATGGTGTAACTGGTTCAGTGTGACAAAGGTTTAAGAAAATGACCCATGCCTTAAAGAGTTACAGGGAAGATTTGATGCAAATCATTTAGCATGATGAATATATGAATGCGTTTCTCATGATGGATAGATGTAAATTGTCAAAAGTAGGGACATGCAAATCTGCGGGTTTGAATGGGGTTTTTTGTCTCTTCTGTCCCCGGGAATCTGACAGTCCATGACATTAAAAGAGGCCATCAAGTCGTCTCTCACCATTCTGAAGCAGGTGATGGAGGAGAAGCTCAACGCCACCAACATTGAGGTTTGTCCCTTTGTGTTACTTGATATTGGAATGTTGTAGTTGAAGCCACATCAGTTGTATTATTCCATACCACAGCAGTTTTAAGTTGCAAAGGATTCCTGGAGTCTAAATGCCCGGTTTTCATGCAGACTTTCTTAATCTGTCTCCTCTGCAGCTGGCAACAATAGAGCCTGGTAAGACCTTCCACATGTATTCCAAAGAGGAGCTGGAAGAGGTAATCAAGGACATCTAGAGCAGAAAAGACTTGGTCTCGGTTTGAGTTCTGGGCTTGAGTGAAGAGGAAGCGAAAGTGCACCTGGGCCGAATGTCACAAAGCAACCACAACTTCTACCCGTACATTCTCATTAATACTGCATTCAAAAGTTTTGGATTGCAAAAGAGGTTTCTATACACAATCTGCTAATTTTTCTTTACATCTCTCAGTATCTGTACTATTTGTACAGGAGTCTGTCCGGGACTTACAACTGAGTGGGAGGGAAAAAAATGTGGGGATGGGGTGGGAGGGGTATTTTTGTTACGAATCAATACTACGATTAAACTGTTGTATTCAGGAAGTCACTGACTCTTTGCAGTTTTTGTCTTTTTTGTTGTCTCAAGCATGTTAGTTTAATCAACTCTAATTGGTGTCGGTAAACCCATATTGCAAAAGCAGGGTTAATCACTAGTTTTGTACACATGTATATTAGCAAAGAAAGTTTAATTTATCATCATTTGTCATAAATACAGCCTCATTGTGTAAGTTTTGTAGCATGCAGATACATCTTAGTAAATTATTTTATCCATACATATAACTTTAATCAGTTAAACAAACTGGGTCATACTTAAGAAGACTGTCATACAGTTTCCATCATTTGTTGGGCAAACACAATGTAGCGTTGCCTCTGCACTACCACAGTGGATTTTAAATCAAGTAATCAATATGTAATTGACGTGCAGACTCAACTTTAAGGGATTTGACAAAAATGTTGCATTTACAGTTTAGGAATTACAGCTTACCAGGTGAAGCCTGTTCTGTTATTCCATGACAAATGAAGCAGACCATAATGTCTTCAAAGTGTTGAATTTGTGTTTTATAGCCTTTCGCTGTAATGCAGGTGAAGGAGGACATCACTAGGCTGAACAAACACACCTATCAGAGTGACAGCAAAATCTTTAGGAGCAGCCAAATAAACAATCTGGTTCATAAACAAGAGTAAATGCACTGACCAGCTCAGCAAAGCCAAAAGGTCTGAAAGACTACAGAAGACAAAGACAACAGAGTCATTTCCATGGTTAAGAAAAACAACTTCACAACATCTGACCAAGTTGAGAACACTCTGGAGGAAGAAGGGTCATTGTCACGGTCTACAATCAGGAGTCATGAATGGAAATAGAGTTTACAGCAAGACAGAAACCAGTGGTTACACAAACAAGAAGTCCAGATTAGACCTTAAAAGAGCCTACACAGTTCTGAAAAGTCTTTTGGACAGATGAAACCAAGGATAACTTGTACCAGAATGATGGGAAGAGAAAGGTATGTAGAAGAGAGAAACAGTTCGTGATATGCAGAAGCATGCCACATTATTTGTCAAACATTGTGAAGGCAATGTTATGGTATGGACATGTCAGTGGAACCAGGTTACTAATGTTTATTGATGATGTGATGGCTGATAGAAGCAGCAGGATGAATTGTGAAGTGTACAGCGCTACAGTCTGCTCAGATTCACCCAAATGCTGCAAAAGTGACTAGACAGCATTTCACAGTGCAAACAGATAATGAACCAAAGCAACCCAAGAGCTTCTCGAGGCAAAGAAATGAGATATTCTTCAATGGCCAAGAAGGGCACCTGATCACAATCCAGTAGAGCAGCTCTTAAGTTATTGGAGACAAAACTGAATACAGAGAGACCCACAAAAAAGCAGAAACTGAGGGTGGCTGCTTTAAAGGCCTGGAGGTGCATTTTGAGAAAGAAACAGCATTTGTTAATGTGCATGGGTTCTCTCACAGGATTTTCAACTAAATATTAAAAACAATCCTTATGCTTCAAATTATGTTAGTTTATCCCATTCATTTTGAGCCTCTGAAACAGGGAACAGTGTATAAAAGTGGCTGTAATTCCTAAAGGGTAAATGCTTTATTTTTGTCAGACTCCTTGGACTAAAGCTGGAAGTCTGCACTTCAAATTTTAACTATAAAAAGACAAAGTAAAGGCAGAAAACATCTTAAATCAAATAGAAATGATTGCAAATAGTTTTCCTGTAAGATTATTTAAGAATACATTTTTTATTTTATGTCTCTCTTTTAAGTTATTTTATTTTCTGTATCTATTGGTACATGTTGATTTTTCTTGTTATTACACTCATGTTTAATTTATTAAATCAACTAATACAAGTGTATTTATGTTGTATTAAAACACACGTTTCCTGTTTCGGGGGTCTATATCTAGAAACAGCAAATCCCTCGGAAACAGTTTCACAATAAAAAGTGAAAAACTTCTACTGTGCAAAAAAAAAAAAAAAAGGAAAGCGAGAGAAGGAAACCGTGCTGCAGACTGTTTGTTCTAGTTTTCTATCTGCTTCTTGGAATCCTAAACAATTTCAGAGAAAAATAATTCACCAACATTCAAAGCGTAGCAATACAATGTTGAAAAGGGTTAATAATAAAAAA
>JAMQGT020004818.1:0-17131 GCA_024447675.2 Pterophyllum scalare | reverse complement strand
TTAATTATTATTATTATTGTTGTTTTTTAACACAAGCATTTCACATAGGTGTTAACATTGAGCAGCAAGAGTCCAGCATGGTGAATAATGAATACTGAGCCAGGACATTTAGTTTTCAGGCACCGCTGCTGGTGCATCTATAGCATTCAGGCTGCGGGTTACAGCACAACTTAGGTTAATGGATTCCGTGTCCCAGATGGACGTTATTATTTTTTTTAATTTAATAATGTATTTTTATCACAGCTTTATTGTGTCATGTTTCATTTCACTCTTTGTTGCATGCATTTCCAAAAAGGATCCTTTTTGGAAATGCATGCAACAAAGAGTGATGTAGGTATATATTTATTTATTTATATATATTTAACTACTACTGTCCGCCTACCTTGCTCTAACCCTGTATTATTGCAGTTGTGGGCCTTTCATTAAGTGTTTCTCTTTTCTTTCTGTGGGATGGTATCAACACACATGGTCGAGTTCATTCAGCAACATTTTTTGAGCTTGGGAGTTGACATTTAGAAGGAACAACCATAACGTCAGTTATGGTTTGGAGAGTTACAGGAGGTCTTAGTGTACAAGGGTCACAGCTTCATATAGGAAGGAGAGGGTGGGGGAGAGAGAGTGAAATGAGAGCAAGAAAAGAAGAAGGAAACAACCATGTAGGGCATAGCACCATTTTAAATAAAAAAAGATTACAAATCAAAGGATTTATTTGAGAGGGTTAGTAGCACAGTACTCCGATGATGCTAAGCACAGCATCTTTAGAGGTCCTTTAGAGTCTCATGGGCTTTTATACTACAGTAGTTCTCTTGTACCAAGAGCTTTTATTGCACGTATAAGTATCTGTAATTCATTTTGGCCTCATGTGTCTGAAGAGTGTTACTAGTGGTGAAAAGGACTTTTTCATTCTCATTCCGATCATGAAGTTCCACTTAAAAAGGGCCACTTTCACTTCATGTGATGTTGTGAGCCTCTTTAAACAGTTATTACTTTTAACTTAACAAAAATGTTTCTGTCTTTATAACATCTGCTTTCATCTTTACAGGTATGAATGGGCCTAAAGAACTATAACAACAGCTGGGTCAGACTGAGTGACACTGCAGTAGGTCAAACAAGAAACCTCACTTCGGCGCTCTAATGTGGCCACGGCAATGCTGACATCCCTGCTGAATCCAAAGGCATCATCATGCTGAAGACGGAGGCCTCGGGGGAGAGGACCAGCCTCCGAAGTGCCTCCCCCACCGTAATGCCTACCGGGCTGAGTTTCAGGCACTCAAGAAGGCCTTCGACCAGCCTCGGATTGATGGAGACTCAAAGCCCAAAGATCTCGAGCGGGTGAAACAGCCGAGGGGACGCCAATATGGCAGCCACGTCAGTCGCATTAAGGACATGTTCATGCAGATGGGTTCAGAGAATTCAGCAGCTAAGACTAGGAGTCGTGACGAATCCTCATCACAAAAACTGGTGAAGCCCACAAACTTCATCAACAAGTCTGATGGATCAGTGATAAAACTTCAGCATTCCTCATCATCTGAAAGGATTGGAGGTGCCGGGGCAAAGTTCTCGGAAACTAGGAAGCTATTTGAACAACAGTCTCGTGACCAGTCCCAGTCACCAGTGTTTCCCTACGGCCGTGATAAAAGGGGTTCCCATGAGCACCTCGATGACTGGCGAGGGGCAAGGTCCAACCGAGGCAGTACAGACTCCTTAGATTCCCTGTGCTCCAGAACAGAAGCATCCTCACCAACTGTCAGTCAACTCAGTGCTGTTTTTGAAAATGCTGACCACCACAATCAGGGGGTTTCATACAGAGGAGTAGGCAGACGAGCCCTCTACTCACCTGACGGATTCCACCGCCATGGTGGGGATGTCAGTGAGGATGATTCTCGACAATCTCCAGTACGTGGAACCTACCGGAACAGGATAGGGGGCAAGTTACCCACATCCTCATCTTCTGAAGACCTCCTGAGCCCCAGTCCTGGAGTAGAGACTTCAGAACGTGAACAAGATGATCTAAAAAAGGAAGAAACCCAAGGTAAGGCTGGAGAGGCTACAGCAGCAGAAGGACAGCGATTGTCGGGTGCTTCCACCAATGGAAACCAGATTAATGGCTCTTGTGAAGAAGAGGAGAAACCTTCAGACACAACAAAATATATTGAGGATCTAGGAGTCTCCAAATCCTCAAAACCTACACATGGTGCTGTAATTACAAACAAAGCTTTAGAGCACGCCACTCATGAGCTGCTGCCGACCACTGAGGCAAGCCAAGAGAACAGGGATGCTTCAAAGGAAGAAAAATCCTCCAAGGACCAGATGGAAGAGCCTGATGAGGAATACACTGGGAACGAGCGTGTGATTTTTAATGCAGATGGAGACGCCTGTTACCAGGGTTGGGGAGAAAGCTGCACGGATCCCGAGGATGACCTCTACGGTGACGATGATGAGGACATTGTCTACGACCCGGGTTCTGATCTGACAGAGATTCCTGGTCTGCTGGAAGAAAACAAAGAGGACATCCCTCCAAAGAGGAAGATTCGCTTCAGCTCTGCTCCTATTACAGTAAGCTGAATGCTGCACAAAAGTGTTGTGGAAGCCTAAATTGTATAAACACATTTGAACACAATCCAACATAAAAGCCTTTGTGCAGTACTTATCAAAAGTAGGTTAAAACAACAGAGGGCTAATATTGTATTCAGAGCTTTCTTTTTATGGGCTTGTATTTATAGTTACCGCTGAACTGCTCATTGTGGTTAGCTTTGGTGTTTGAACACATGAGGTTCATGAGGCAATGTAAATGTGATAAAATTATGTGACCTCAGTTATTTTTAACCGTGTAGAACTTTGACTCTGTGTCATTTGACATTTTCTTCCTTTATTGTATAATGTGGTAGGTTAAATTATCACACTATTAGATGCTATAAGTGTTCCTCTCTAATGTTGAAGGTTGATACTGAGGGTCAAAGCATCACCCTTTGGGAATTTGATGTTCATGAGCAGAACATCTGTGCATGTGTTAGTCATGCTGGTTCTGCACCCACACAATTTTCACACAAGATATTGTGTTTGGTTGTTTTTTTTCTCAGGGAGCTTCTTTTCTCTGGGAGCTGTTTATGAAACTGTGGAGTCTTCACGTATCTGTGAAATGCACTTTATATTCAGCATACAGTGGACCCATTTTTGTGTGTGTGTGTGTGTGTAGTTTTGCTTAACCTTGGTGTGTTATGTAAGGTTGCATTAGACATAGCTAAAGATTGCATGTATTTTTACCATTGATCCCACTCTGTTTTCACAATGGCTAGATTTAGAAAAGCTCATTTTTGCTCGTGGACAGTGGTCATTGTTTCTGTAAATAGTAACCAGCTCTTACAAAAATCATATTCACATTTCCTTTTCCAGTCAATAGAATTATCTTCACTATGGCATTTGTTGCATCTGCCTTGGAGTATTTTGATGGCTGTTTTCAGTGCTGAGTTGGGCACAATGCAGCCAGTGTTGTTTGTGGAATGGGGAGATGGATTTGGAAGATTATGGAAAATATTTCCCAGTCTTTATCCTCAAGTATTTGGAATTAATTAGCAGCATGCCTTTTGTTACCAGGTTTTTCTTTTAATTCAATTTGCCATTAAAATATACATATAGATATATATACATAGAGAGAGAGAGAGAGAGAGAGAGAGAGAGATTTTCAGCTTGCTTAAACTCACAGTCATGATTAAGAGATTAAAGTTTATGTATATAGATCTAACTCAAGCTAATACAAACATTCCACAGGTTTGAATCAATCCTATTACCCTGTTGAAATGAACCAGAACAATTAGCCCAGTTATTCTGTGGAGAAAATGTGAATTACTAATTACTGTGTACTGTCTCTGAAAAGTGGGTCCTTTTGCTCTTTTCTCTTCCCTTTCTTCTTAGGTTTCATCACACATGCATGAAAACACAAAAACACACATTTCCTTGAGGGAAATTAATTCAAATTAAAATAATATGATCAAGGTTTATCTCTAATTGTTTTATTATCAGGCTATAGCATAATACTAAAATGACATGGTATATTTATAATTTATTTATTTTATATATCAAAGAAATATATATATAAATTAAATATGTAGGAATAAAAAAATGATTATCTGTGCATTACTTTTTTCAACTCAGTTTCACTAACCAGTAAATAAATACACTAAAAAGCTTGTCATCACATTCAGGTTGAAGAGGCGTGGATTATACACTTTTGTTGTCTGTGGCTTCAACCCTTCTGTTTCCTATGAAAAGGACTGACGCTCATTCATCATATGGAATATTCAAGAGAGAAGCTACCCCCGACCCTACAAAGACGCACACGCACAATTAGACTTGCGCCCCTCCCACTTCTCCATCATACGCCCCACCTCCCCTCAGCACACGAGGAACAAATAAGCTTTCTGTCTTTTGTTTGTCCCTCTGTAAACTGAAAGACACAGAGCTATCTTCTCAGCCCCCAGCCCCGCACGAGTCCAGCTTGACCCCTGTGGGAGGATGGGGTCTTTAAAAAAACAGTCGTGTCATAGTAGCTACAGGGAAAAGATGACACACAACTGGTTTTTTGGTCTTTGTAAACATGCACAGTGATTTCTCTTTAAGAGCAGCTCCACAGATTTAGTCTTTATGCAGTGTCACTCTCTGTGAAGGCGAGGAAGTAGGGTCTATTTTCCAGTTCTGCTTAAGTCCAGAAAAAAAAAAAGATTTATGAATTGCCATGAAAATTACAGCAGATATTCATGTCTGGCTCAGGATAATGACTTTAGTGATACCATTGAAAAATTCTAAATGTGTTCAATTGGTACATTAAGAAGTATTCTCTAACCAATGGCATCCATCCTCAGATTTACTTTGTGTTTTTGACAATCAGCTACTGGTATCATGTTACAATGTTGCATGCCACAACAGTACAACAAGGCAAACATCATGCCTTCTAAACATCAGTGTAAAGTTTGCTGTGTCCACAGTATATACTGGCTCACAGATCTGCCTCCATGGCTGACTCCTGCTGTAACACCCTCGCTGACCCAGTGAGAAATGACCGCTCTGAGCTATCAGAGGCGAATGCAGTGACCCACAGAAGAAAACCAGGTCTCATGTTCATTCAAGTATAGCTGGTTTTATCCTTGACATCAGGACCTCTGGTTGGGTTGTCCAGTCAGCAGACAGACTTCTGTGTTAAAGTAGATTCAGTCATCTATTGCACATTGAATCCACTGCTGTGTGTTCTGCGAAGCTGGTATCACGTTGAGCATAGAATGGAGACATAGGAATGTAACTAAGGTTCTTTGAATTTTTGATGACTGCCAGAGGGTCAGTGATCTCAGCCTGTGTTCACTTCACCTGCTTAGTTCGCTCAGGCTTGAAATGTTTCAGCACACATAGACCCCAAAAGCTCTTACATGTTGCTTTTTCCTTTCCATGGACTCTATTTTCTTTCTGTCTTTGTTGAACTGCACCCCAGGAGTTTGACAGATGTCTCTGACCTCTGTGTGATGTGTGCTCTCAGTTTCTTCTTGTTTTGCACTCCTCTGAATGAAGAGCATTTATGCCACCTTTTAATGGCACTCTTTTCTGCCTGTAGAGGAAATGCGTTTTCATCCTTCACAACACTGCAATATCCTAATAGAATTAAGCAGATGTGATGAGTGGAGTACTACTTAAATGGCCACTGAAGCATCTCTGTAATCACTCTCTCCATTCTGCATGCTGTCTGTCACTGGATCTGCATTTTGTTTTTGCTCCTGTACCTTGAGTTGAGTGATGAGTACCATGGATCTGACTCAGAGCTTTAATCTTTATGTTAGATGTGTGTCATGCCTTTTATGTCTTGCAAGAGGGTTTGTAGCTGCATTTTTCCGTATGTCTTTTACGATGTTATTCTGTATATTCTGCAGTATAAAAGGGATGGCTGTGTTCAGTATAAACATCTATGTGCTTTCTGATGAGTTCTATCAATTTGGAGATTTTGTTTCTTATTCTCAAAAGGATAAGATATATACATGAAATAATTTGTGCTCTCTGGCTTATTTGCCTCCAACTGATATGTTCATGCTTCGGATTAGGTCCTTCTGCAAACATTTGGTTGCAAAAACCACCTACACATTTTCTCTGCGTATTATTGCCATATGCGTGTTTCGCAAGCAAAACCAATTCGCACACTCATCTTGTACTTTACGGAAGCATGAAAGTACATAAAGACAAAGTTGCTGATGCTGAAAAGCAGAGGAAATACACAACTTACACTGTCTCAGTGCCACTCGTCAGGCATGCAAGGCATTAAGAGAGGGTTATTTCTCTTGAGAATTCTGGAGCTCATTTATACCCTAATAAAGTACATGACAGTGGAGGCTCCAGGCTTTTTGTCAGGATATAATTTCTGTCCATGTCCTCCCTTCTGTATTTGACAGTTTGTCCAACAATGTTGTTATGCACACGGATCAACAGAAACATCCATAACCCCCAAAACATCCTTATCTAGAGCATCAACTAATACAGTCTTGTAAGGCCATTTCAAATTAGATGGCCTGTTGCCAGGAGCTTTGCTTTATGACCATGTTTTCTGATAGAAAGGATTACTCTACTTTAGTGCAATCTGTCTTTCTGAGTGATGATATACTGTATGTGTAACAGCATTGCTTGAATTTTGGATCCAGTAGTGACATGGATTTAGGCATTTGTAAATAGTATTTAAGTCTGCAACAGCCCTGCTACAGTTTAATCTTCCTCAGTATAGTCTTGTGCTCCAGAAAAAAACAAAAAACAACAAAACAGAAATCAATTTTGAGGGCGTATAAGTACTATGCAAGTCTTGAGCTGCTTCTCATTCCTTCAAATTTTGCTAGAAAAACGGGAAATGTGTGCAGCAACTTATTGAAAGGTGCAAACATACATGGAAATATGGTGTATAATACACATGAAAGTCAATATTTGGTTTTTTACCACCTTTATTCTACAATACAGCCTGAAGTCTCTTAGGCAGCTTTCTTGTAATTTCTTTAAGTTGTCTTCAGCAATAGTTCTCCAGGTTTCTTGAAGGACATTCAAAGCTCTTCTTTGGATGTTGGCTGGTTTTTTGTTGTGTTCTCTGTCAAGATAATGTTGAGGTCCGGGCTCTGGGGAGGCCAATCCATCCTTCACAGTGTTCTATTGTGTGTTTTTCTATTGTATGCTTTTACTGCATTGGCAGTGGGTTTGGGATCATTGTCATGCTGAAAAATTAAGCTGTTCAATACACTTTGTAACACTTTCCAGATGGTATTGCATGCTTGATCAAAATCTTATGGTACTTTTCTGCGTTCATAATTCCATCAGTGTTGCAAAAATCCCAGATGGCAGAGGCTGACAGGGCCTCCACTGTGTTTTACAGATGGGTATAGACACTCTCTCCTGTACCTCTCTCATGACCTTCTCCATACTTATTGATGATGATTTGAATCAAAGATTTCAAATTTCGATTCATCACTCCATCAGGCCTATTGCCACTGCCCTGAACTGAAGATTGGTTTCTTGACAGCCACCCTTCCACTCATATCATTTCCAATGAGGCCTCAGTAGACGGGATGGATCAACTGAATTTTCACGTCTTGTGTGACAGGTCTTTGCCAGATTTTTCCTATTTCTTTCAGAGACTGTTGATCTGTTGTAGATAGTTGTTTATTGTTTTTTTTAGGTCTGCTGTTTCATCTTTGTCCTCCATATGTCCAGTATCTTCAAATTTTTTAAGGACACACTGTGCACCTTGCCAAGATTTGCCAAGTTTTCATCTAACAGCTCTTTGTGAATCACCTTTTTGATTCAACAATACTATTTTATGCTTGTCAAACTGTGTTATCTTTGGCAGTTTTCATAGATTTATTTAAAGAAATAGGAACAATGACAGGTTGTTAGTGACAAAATACCTAAAGTTGTCTGTTACGTGCAGACACAACACTTCTTCATACTTGAGTCAGAGTTAGAGATACCTTTTTTATGCTTGAAAGATTCATAGGTCGGTGTTAAATGGCTTAACAAACAAGAAAAGCATTCCTCTGAAAATGGTGAGGTACAAGGACTGCACTGAAAATGAGTGAAAAAGTGACCAATGTCCAAAGAAAACTTTTGAAAGACCTCCAGAAAGCCCTGAAGTCTGTTTTATTAGTTCTTAGCTGGGTAAAGCTAGCTGTCAACTTCATCATTACACAATAAGAGTGTTGTTGTGTAACAGCTTACATTTTGGTTAGACAGGCAAACACTGCAGCTGAACTCAGTCAGGCCAACTGAGAAAAGTTTTGGCTAATGACCCCACTTGTTACAAAATATCTAAATTTGTATAAAAAATGTATCAAGCAGTGTTTTTTACATATTTTATCCAACCCAAACTGTCCTATGATGTAATGTGTTTCTGTAGTAGTCATGTCAATAGGAAAAAAATCATGACTCCCTTCGTCTCCTGTCTCTGACAGGTACAACTACTCTTGACTCGGATGTTGGGTACGTGTGTATTCTGTGCGTGCCTGTAGCTTAGTCACTCCATTATTAATGCAGTTGTGTTTTTGTTTGCTTGTTTCGGTGCCACCCGATCCTCCCTTGGGGATGCATTTTTAATGATCCAGGAAAGGCGAGACATGCCTTGTGGTTTTTGAAGCTGGTCATTTGCCACGCGGCAGACTGTGTCATGAACCGCCGACCAACCCCCACCTACCCAATCTGGCTGTGTGTTAATGATATTACCAGTGTGCTGTCAGTTTTTATTGCAAAAAAAAAAAACTGCACAGAGCAGAGCATCTCAGTGACACAATGTTCTCAGCATTTGCTAATCTCACGCTTAGGAAGGTTCAGACTGCCGCACCATCACCATGTGCTTGTTTATAGTGAGTCAGAAAAACGATGGAGATCTGCTGATGCAAAACAGAATTAAAAATCAACCCTATAAACCATTTTTTTTTGCCTTTTCTAAGATAATTTTAGGGATCTGTGCCTCATTCACAGCAGTCCAGATCAGACAGACTGATTATTATGATTCATAGAAATATAGTCCCACATTCTGCCTAGTCATTATCACAGCCTAATGAATTACATAGCATAGCAAGTGGGCATGTGCTGTAACAAGCAACATGTTGTGTTACTTCTGATCTCCTCTTCCCACTCGTTGTATATGATAAAATCTCTTGTTCTAAGCAAATTCTTCCTTCTCTTTTCCCTTTATGTGTGTCTCTCGTCCTGTAGTTGGCCACTGACTCTGGTGTTGGTGGGAGTAGTGGCACCCTGTAGTATTGTCCCATAGCCAGGAGAAGGGGAAAAAAACAGGCCTTCTGCAGATACAGCAGATTAAAAATCAGCTCTGTTTAAACAACAACACAAATCTAAAGTTTTGTCCTCCTGTATGAATAGTCTGTGTGTCTGTTTTGTATGCAGAAGCTGTGTCTGAATTTCAAAAATAAATGCTGACTTATACAGTTGTGGCATTCCCTGTCAGTGTCACTTCCCCCAGATGAAAGATGATGAATGTCAAGAAGATAGAGAGGCTGGCCTTGAATTGACTGTAAATTCCTGTATGTTCTCACCTCTCTTTATGTAGACTTGTATACTGAATGTTTATGATTCTTCCTCTCTTTTCTCACTCCTTCTTCCTCCCATCCCCACCTCTTTATAGCTGTCAATCTCAGTCTGACATTCATTTATTTCCACCATCAGCGACTGTCTTGTCCCCTCAGTATCCAGACACTTTCTTTAGCACCTGTCAGTTCTGTAGCGTGGTGTTGTGCGTATGTGTCTGTGTGGGTGGCCACAGGTAGAAGTAATGGAATGCAAATATGCTGAGGTGTTGCAGCAAGGGAGACTATGAGTTTCCTTGTATTTCTGTGTGTGTTCGCTGTGTGTGTGTGTGTGTGTGTGTGTGTGTGTGTGTGTGTGTGTGAGAGAGAGAGAGAGAGAGAGAGCGAGAGAGAGAGAGAGAGAGAGAGTGCCAGGCTGTAGTTAATCCACTGCAGGGTTTGCTGGGCTCACGCCACAGCAGTAGGAGCATTTCTCCTGGGTTTACCAGCTTCCCATTGCCCTGGGCAGCGTCCGCTGTCTGGAAGATGCAGGACGGGTGGCAGCGCATTGGCACCAATTCACCAAAGGCCCAGTTTAATACCATCAGAGGCATTTTGCCGTGACTGGGCGCCATGCCGTGCCATCTTTAGGCAGGGACTCAAACAACCCTGGAGCAAATTACCCCTAGGATCACCTGCTCCTCAGCTTTTTTTTTCAATTTTCTTTTCTTTATTTCTCTGTTATTGCCTGTTTCACTGTTCAATAGCCTCAGTGTCTGCTCCTGCTCTAAACCATGAATCATATGAGTCATTCAGTTCCTCTCTCTTTCTCAGTCCTCTTTTTTATTTACTGTGGCTGCAGTTTCTCAGTATCTTAAAGATTCCTGTTTCAGTATTAACCCTTGGCTATCATCAAGGGAGCCATTGGGCTAGCCCAGCAGCTTTTCATACAGACCGAGTGAGGTGGCTGATTGATATCATTTAGCGGCAAAACCAGTGTCTTGGATATTGATTGAGCATTTATGAACTGCCATCCTTTTCATTAGTGGATGACTCCCATACATGTGCATGTGCTTGCATCTACAGATCTGTGGCTACAATGGCCTTGTAACTATCTGAGCAGTACATGGATCTAAAGCCTATATAAATACACATTCCTATTGTTAGGAATGTGTATTTATGTAATTGCATGTGAATTATCTGCATACACAGTCAGAACAAGGCTCTTCTACCAAGTGAGAGGCCTCAGCTTTATCGCTTTAGATTTTCCAGGCATCTGCAGTGTGACGGCATCTGCAGCAGCATCCACAGATGACAGTAAAAGTGTACTACAGAGTTCAAGTAAACTCCCTTATCCTGATGCAAGGCCCAGAGAAAAGATAACAAGACTGCCTGCCCGAGCAGAACTGCTGCAAAGTCTGCACTTAACCGCCAGTCGTTCTGTTGTTGGTTTGTTAACTGACAAAATACAAAAAGCATGTGTGTGTTTGATGTCAAAGGGCGTTGATCAGTGTGTTGCACAGATGAAGGATGAATCTAAGAAAAGGGAGGATGAGAGACGTCATTTGATACAGTGAGGAATGATAGAAGGGAGAGGCAGTCATTATTGTACTTTGCAGTTTGTATTCCAGATCTTAGAGAAGGGATTGTGTCTGCCTGTGTATTTTATGTTGATGAATGGGTTTGTGGGTGGATAAGGACTGGCACTGGAAGAATTGTGTAAGGTGATGAGCGCATTTTCTGGCTCGATGGACTATCTCCATATAGTCCATTCACATCACCATCAGCAAGCACCCTTACAGTGAATTCATACAGCTGTTTGAAAATACTTTTTAAAGTCAAGCAGATTTATAGCAGCCCTAAAATGTAAACTTCTGACCCAAGCAGTATGTTAAGCTTGACAGAAAGTGCAGGCAGCATAGATGAATATATTTACATGTAAATGGCTGTGTTGTGTTAAATCCTTCAAAAGCTTGCTCTATTTTCAAGGGAGGACCACATGGGGAAACGGCCCCTTGTACTTCAGTCTTCTTACATTTTTAGTGACTGTCCTTGTACGAAGCCTCTTGAGGAAAAACTAGAATCACAGTTAAACATAATGTTGGTTGAGCAACTATATTTGAAGTGAAAATGTAGGCGTTTGTCATTATGGTGTTATGAGGACATAGATATCACACAGATATTAACCAGTAATAGCAAAATGCTCTGGCTTTGGCTGCTTTTCCTGCCATCAGTTTGTGGGATTAATAGTAAATGGACTGGTACTTATATACTGCCTTTCCACACACTTTCTACTGCAAGTCTCATCCACCCAATCACATACCCGTTCATACTGTGCTTTTATCTACACCTAAGCACTTCTATCTAACATTTACACACTCACACTTCGATGGATGCACTGGGGACAACAACTCAAGGTTCAGTACCTTGATAAAGGATACTTTGACACATGGAGAGGAGGAGCTGGGGATTGATCCACTGACCTTCCGACCGGTAGACGACCCTCTGATCACCACCTGATCCGCAGCCGCCCCAAATGATTAATATGGGTGAACATATTGATATTCATCAAACTGTGGCCCTAGCAGTTTGTCCCACAGCTGTCAGGCTAGTAGTTGCCAGGTACATGTCTGGTCTTACTCACTTTCCATTTTACATCTCCCTAAAGTAATAAAAGCAGCAGGCAGCAGTATCTGCCACACTGCCAAGGTTAAACACACTCTCACACGACATGCCTTTGGCCTTCTTAGCTCTCTACTGGTATTTCAGATCCAAAACTCCTTTTTTTTTCCCAGAACAAAATCCAATTATTGTGAGAGAACAAGAAGATATTATACATCCTATCTGAGAAGAGAAGTAGCTGTGAGTGGAAAAAAGCAGTAGAATCAGCTATTAGTCAGCACTTCTTGACCTTTACATTTCAGACAGCCCTTCTACCTCTTTTATCCCTTCTTAAAGAATTTCAGAGCCCGGAAACCAGGTGGTATTTGGACAGGATGGAGATGTGTACCAGCATTTCTGTTTAGAGTCAGATAACCATCCAGTGTCTTTGTTTTGTTGGTAAATGCTTTCTGTTAAATGTTGCAGTCTGTCTCTCCGTTTCTCTTTCACTCTCTTCCTGCCTACCTATTCTTATTTCCCCTGTGCATGCTGTTTCATTTATCTCGTCACTCCCTCCCTCAGTCACCATTATTCTCTTTTCCATCCATTTCCTATTTAGTTCATCTGCCTCCCTGATGTGTAGAAGTCCTTCTCCTGCCCTTATCTTTCTCCATCACTGAGCCTTCACCCATTCTTCTATGCTTACCTTCCCGCACAGATCCACCCTCATCCTCCCTCATGACCTCATCTTTCTCTCTCTCAAGTGACTGGCCACATGCTAATGTGTTTGTAGATAGCACACAGTGACTGAGAGAGACCATTAGAGAATGTACTGACTGCCAATGGCAGCATCACATTCAGGACATCCAGGACAGAGCAAGTGCTGGTGTTAGCATTTGTCAGCAGTCTGTATCTGTGGGTGTGTTTAATGGATCTGTGACTGTGATGGTGTCTCCTGCTAATTGCTGTTTGTTTGTGTGTATGTCTCCATTATGATGGCAGCACCCAAAGAAACACTGCCATTGATCTTTTTGCCTTTTAAACAGACTGAAGAGGTGGAAAAGAGCTGATAGTTAAATAAGAACAGTAAAACAATGTAATTTGTTTTGGTTTTCGGAGTACTTTCATAATGATTGGGGGGGGGCTCTTCAATTATCATGACTAATGGGACTTAAAAAAGAGTGGGTATGTGTTTGATTTGCAGAAGTATGATTTTCTGTTGAGAACAAAGGGTCAGACACAGGTTTTCCATGTGTTTTCAAGATTAAAATTTGCAGTTTCAAAGACTTCACATGTATCCCATCTGCATTTATTTTTAACACACACACGCCTCAGACTACCGGGTCCAACTTGAATACCTATTTTGTTCTCTCAACTGTAATCCGTATCAGACACAAGTGAGACTGAGTGCGTCTGCATCCAGTGCCAGTGCGATATTAAAGGCATCTTCACCTTCAATCACCGGTGACTAGGATCAGCCCAAGTACAGTTTATGTAGGAGTTATTTTACCCATTTTAAGCTAATTTATCAATATAAGCTGATTTTGCATAAATAATGGGAAGAAATTGTGTTGCATAACCTGAATGGGTAGAGGGAGTGAAAGTGTGTACAGCAAATTTACACTCTATAAGGACTAAAAACATCCAAGAAGCTAAAACTCAATAATACTCATAAGGACCCTTTGCCACCCCTGCACTTCCTGCAAATGTCACAACTCCGCTCTACATGCTGATGTGGAGCAACTTTTGAGTATATAGTGTGTGTACACTAGGAAATTGATAAGTTAATACACTATCAAACCACAACAATGCAGAAAAGGTGATGGTGAGATGGCACCCAAAAAAATTGCATTATATCTTAGGACAAAACAATTTTATCTCACATTATTTCCAATAAGGCTTAAATATTCTGATATTTTGTGTGTTATTAACAATATAAGATGACAGTTTCTATTTAGCACACAACTAAATTAACATATGGCCCCAAAACAAGGCAAGCAACGACTGGTATTGTACATAATCTGCATAAACTCACGCAGTAAAAATTTCCTAACATGATGGTGCAGGTGGTGCCTTCTCATAATAACTTTTTTTTTTTTTTTAATTCCACATTTTAAATGCTGGCTTTACCTCTCTGCAGGGCCTGCTGTTCCTTCAGGAGGTTGAGCTCCTGGACGATGTTATCGATCTGTTTCTGTAAATCCACAATGGCAGCATCTTTTGTTGTATCTGATTCCAGACATACAAGAAAAAAAAAAAGGAAAAAGTTCACTGAAAACTTGTGCAAACTCAGTGATCAAACAGATTTAGAGTGTTTTAAGGAAGGGAAGACCCCCTGCAGACGGTGATCAGTATCAGTTGTTCTCCAGATCTACCTTTTCTCACTGGCTTTTTCTTCGCTGGAGTCTGCTGAAACGAGCCGGCTGTGAGTAGCAGCACTCCCAGCAGCACATAAACTCCTTTGAACTCCATTGTTAGACCTGTTGAATGAGGCTGAATCAACGTGGAAGCTCGCAATTTATCCGTCTCCCTCTCTCACTCCCTCTCTGTTTATCCCTCTCACACCCTCCCTCTCATCCCCCAGAAGAGGGAAAAATACTGAGGTCTAAAATTGTTTGTAGGAATAACAGTCTGAACTCAGAAGCCTTTAAAGACGGTGTGTGTGTGTGCATATAATTTGGCTCCAGACTCTTCACGTGGAGGTTGAGGGGTAACCAGAGCCAGGCCTGGAAAGCAGGTGTAGACTGGCACACTAGGCGGACAGCATGAAGCAGTTATTACATAACCCCTCTGCAGTTTTCATGAAAAAGACAAACACTGACTCTTCTGTTACATAAAAGCCTGCATAACTCAACTATAGTTTATTTCTCTGCTCAAAAGATTATAGTTTGGTTCAGAAAGGTTGTCTAAAATATATTCTAGAAGTTTTTAGGTGTGGCCTCAGTTGGAAAATCCTTAATATTCCACGTGGTTTTGGCAGCAGTGAAGCTGCATTATTATCCTTTGATAGATGAGATAGATGCAAGATGTTTTTTTAGTTTTGGACTTTGTACCGAAATATTTGGGCAGTGCTTCAAACTTTGACCAAATTTCACGCAGATCCAAAACAGGAGTTTGTTTTGGATCTGTTTGCCTGTCCACACACCCTCACCCTGTCTGAGGATGAAGTGGAAATGATCCAGAGTCACATCTGGTCCTTCTGTGAGATTCCATTTACTCACAATCCTCTGCTGACACGTGGCAAACACAAAAGGACACAAAAACTGGACCGTTCCAGTGCAGCACTGCTGTGAAAAGGCAGCACAGATTTAAACAATGGAAAGTTTTGCATTTGATGGGAGTTAAAAAAAAAAAACCTCCACTGTGAGCTGCTCACAGTGGATGTGGAACAAAAGTATCAGGATACTATAAAGTTTCACAAAAATTAAATGAGCAAAGTAGTACTTTCCATTTACAAAGTAAATAGAAAATATTTTTCAGTATTCACTAATTCATTTTAAACTATTTTTCAAGCATATCTATGCATCATATTAAAGTATTTTAAATGGTAATAAAAGTACATATCTGTACTACATCTTTTTCCTGACTTTGTCCATCCATCCATTTTCTTCCACCTATCCAATTCAGGGGCGTAGCGAGGGGGGCTGGACCTATCCCCGCTGCCATAGGTCGAGAGGCAGGGTACAACCTGGATAGTTTGCCAATCTGTCGCAGGGATAACAAAGAGGCAGACAACCACAGTCACACCTACAGGCAATTTAAAAATCACCAGTCTTTGAACTGTGGGGAGGAAGCTGGAGTGCTCAAAAAGAGAACCAATGCAGACACGGGGAAATCATGAAATCTCTCCAGCCAGATGGTGGCAATATGATTCCTGCATCAATCTATGTACAAACAAAACAACAGAAAAAATAATTATCTAAAAGGACAAAAACAAGCCGAGTGTACAAATTAAACGTTTTATTGGACAATTATGTATACATGTAAATACAAACTTAGAAACAGGTTTAGCCCAGAAAGCCAACTTTCTGTCTCTTCTTCCCGAGACTCTCTTCCTGCTGCAGCAGAATCATAAGAGGAGCGTGGAGTGCCTTCCCGACTCGTTTACCTGCCTGCAGAAAATAAACAAACAAATAAGTCATCCGTCCATCTTCTGTCACTTATCCAGGTTTGGATCATGGTGGTTAACAGTCTAAGCAGAGACTTTCACTTTCGTGCTTAGCTCTTTCTTCACCACAACAGAGACCAGTACAGTGTCTGCATCACTGCCAGTCCACTCTCTCCTCAATTGTAAAAAAAAAAGAAAAAAAAAAAGAGATACTTGGGGAAACTTGTCCCTGACCTGGAGTGGGCACTCCACCCTTTACTGGCTGAAGACCATGGTCTTAATCTTGGAGGTGCTGATTCTCATCTCAGCTGCTTCACTCTCTGCTACAAAGTGCCCTCGCACAGGCTCTAGGTCAACACCTGATGAGGCCAAAAGAACGACATCATCTGCGTAGAGTGGAGACATGAAGCCTCCAAAGTGGAAAGCTTCCAACACTTGGCTCTGCCTAGAAATTCTGTCCATACAATTTATGAACAGAATCTGTGATGAAGGGCAGCCATGGCGGAGTCCAACTCCCACTGGGAATGTGTCTGATTTATTGCCAGCAACGTGTACCAAGTTCTTGTGGTGTTTGTAGAGGGACTGAATGGCCTCTAAAAACAGGCCAATCCCCACATACTCTTGAAGCACCTCCCATGGGATGCGGTTGAAGGGACACGGTTGAATGCCTTGAAGTCCATAAAACACATGTAGACTGGTTGGGCAAACTCCCATGCGGACTTGAACATACTTGAGAGGATAAAGAGCTGGTCTAACATTCCATGACCAGAATCCCAGGTTCAACTACTAGGGTAGTTCCCAGAACTTCCCAGGGAAAGTGAGGAATGTGATCCTCCTATAGTTGGAACACAGCCTCCAGTCCCCCTTTATAAAACAGGGAACCACCACTCCA